>JAHWFP010127315.1:0-20441 GCA_023313725.1 Lithobius niger
GGAGATTCTTTTACACGTGTTAGTGCGACGCTGATGGCTTACATGTCTTTTTCTAATATCTGTTCCTTTAGGGCTTTAAGTTTTTTAAGGCTTACATCCGTATTTTATACGCTTAAGCGTTTTTTAATACTAATAATAGCTATGGTTCAAGCCCGTTAGATCGAAAACCCAACAGATACAATGCATCGCACGGCCCGTCAGATAGAAAATTTTCGACTTGACGGGAAAATTTATTTCTATCTAATGGGAATTTTTTTCTATCTAATGGGATTTATTTTATCTAATTGGATTTTTACCCGCTTTCCTTTTTGTAACCCCTCAAAAAAGAATACTCTGGTGTGCTTCTATAATAACGCATAACTACAGGGTGTTTAAAAAAAACACTACACGTCGATGTCGAATTTTTCTAAGTCCAACAACCATTCCCCGTCACTATAACCCTTATCCTTGACCTCAGTAAAGAAATCATGAAAAGTTATTCCTGACCTCAGGAAAGAAAGCTTTTATTTGCTTTTCAAATAAGAACGCAAAAAGTAATAAAAGCATGTGACAGCCCTGGTTGGGGGGCGGGGGGGAGCAAAACAAACAATAAAAGCCCATAATTAGATTTCAAGTAAAAAGAAAAAGAAACATTTATTAGGCCATCAAGCAAAATACCTAAATAAAGGCTTTTCCAGTATTTGGATTCCAAATAAAAATGCAAAAGGAAAAAACGCATGTGACAACCCTGGTTGGTGGGAGGGGGGAGGGGGAACAAAGCAAACCATAAAAGCCCATAATTTAATTAGAATTCAAGTAAAAAGAAAAAAAAACATTTATTTGGCCATAAAGAAAAATAGCTAAAATAAAGGCTTTTACGGTATTTGGATTCCAAATAAAAACGCAAAAGGAACAAACGCACGTCCCCCCCCCGCCCCCCCCCCCCCCCCCCCCCCCCCCCCCCAAGACCAAAACAAACAATATGTGGATTTATTTTATAATTTCAAATAGAAAGAAACAATAAAGCATTTATTTGGCCTTCCAATAAAATAGCTAAAATAAATGCGTTTACAGTATTTGGATTTCAAATAACAATTCGCAAAAGGAACGTATCCACGCCTTAGACGAAGATGATCCCGATCAACACATTCAGTTCTGTGAGGAATTCCTAGATTTCCAACAATAATAAAGCAAACGAAAAAGCACATGTAGCACCCTGGGGAGCGGGGGGGGGGGGGGGGGAAGGACTTTGCCACGGTCCCTCGTCCCATTGCAGGGCCAGATAGGCTAGCCTCTAGAAGGCTGACGTTTGACATTTTGTTTTAAACCAGTTATAACGTAAGTTAAGTCCATCATTAAGGTTTAGAGACAAAGAAAGATGTTCCAGGTGATGAATCACGAACGAAGGTGTTCGAACTGTCCTCCTCCAGCAACGATACACTCACCACATCTGAGCATATTCTCCTGCATAAGTCAGGAGTAAATGTCGCAAATGCAGCAGTAATAAGAACCTGCATTGTTGCAATATCCTGGGCTGGTTGAATGTACACCAAATCCCGTACTATTCCCCACACATTAAAGTCCATAGGCGTCAGATTGCACAAACGTGCGGGCCATTCCATCGCACCTCTTCTACCTTTCCTGCTGTTGGCAAATTGGTCATCAAGAAGGTCTCGCACCTGTGTTGCATAGCGTGTTGATGCACCATCTAGTTGGAAAATAATATCTGCGGGACACTTTTCCCGTACAGCTGGCAGAATCCTGTCTTCTAGCAGCTGCCGATATACTGCAACCGTTGATTGTTCCATCAAGGAAGAATGGTCCAAATCCCCCCCCCCCCCCCCCAGCCCATATACCTCCCCAAAGATTGATGCCAGGTGTCGGCGTGAATAGTGACGTGTGGGTTGTCGTCACTGTAAAATATGCAGTTAAACTGCATCATCTTCGTTTAGGGCGTGGATACGCCGTGGACGGTGCACCTTCAAGCGTAAGTCCTTAATCAGCCTATTAACTGAAGGCAGTGACACACCCGTTTGCCATTCCAACTGACGCTGGGACGTCGTTGGTTCATCAAGCAACGCGTGGTGGATTTCGGCAGCGTTTTCAATCGTTCGAGCCGTTCATTTACGGCCAGAATGGCCCTTATGTTGATTTTCCACAGAACCTGTGGTTTCAAATTTCTCCACCAAATGTGCCACTGTAGACCGGCAAGGAGGTGGCTGAAAATACGTAGCCTGCCATAACCATTACTTACGTAACCATTACTTCACTTCTATGGAACCGAAATAGAGGTTTTATATACCAAATTAACGGTAATACTCTAGCCTACTACAAGACCTTATATAGGCATTAAAACTATTTATCTAAGCGTTAGAGGTTATTTTACGTTTATTGCGAAATTGTAGGATGAGCAAATGCATGCATTTTGTCTTTAAGTTAAAATCTGTTGTAAACCATTAAAATTATCGAAATAATTATTCTATAATGAAAGGCAGTACGTTTTAAATCATTTTATTTGATGTAAAGAAAAAGAAAAACGGATTAGTAGACGCCGAGATATAAAAAATATTAGAAAACCTCTCACTGGTGACATTTTTTCCAAGATGGCGGTTCATTTCCGGTCTTAAAATTGCGAAGAAAATTTGGTAACGTTTATATCTTGCTTCTTCACATGCTTCTTGTTCAGAAAAAAAATAGTTACCACTTCTACTACAAAATGCCTCCACTCGTTGTATTTTCTGATTTTACAATGGGGGGGGGGGGGGGCGGCGAAAGCACCGTTAAGGGCTTAGTACGAGCGGCTGAGGCGAGCCTTCGACGAGACCTTCCCGAAATCGCGGTGTTCTGCTCGAATAACGAGGAGGTACCGCTACCCGAAGAGCTTAGACCCCGGCAAGACGACCGTATTCCTCTTCGATGACCCCATGATCGAGAAACAGGACAGGATCGAGAGGTCCTTCGCCTAAGGTTGGCACGCCAGGGAGGTTTCAACCCAAGTTTTCTCAAATCAGGAAAAGTCGGCAAAAACAAAGTGATATTTGGCTGAGCATAAATCTAATGCCGACAGTTACAGTATTTTCGACTTTTTATCCGGCTTTAATGTGGAATTTTTCAAAATAAAAGTAAATTTTTCCCGCTATTTCGTTTTCGTGAGGAATAAGTTTTATCCTGGCTGCGACCTCTATTTACGTGCATGAATAAGTCAATTTTATTGTACTCAGCTTTCCGTTTACTGTGTAAAACATGTTGCGTGCAGCGCTGAATGCGTGCTTTAAAATTGCTATTGATTATCTTTCGAATCCGTGTTGCTAACAAGCAATCTGTAGGGGGGGGGAGGGAGATGAGGCTTAATGGCGCGTCGACAGCTTGGTCATTAGCGCCAACCTCAGTCACAGTGCAGTGATCCGGGTGCAATCTTGGTAGCATCAGTTGTTACAGCTATTGTAGCATGCTTGGATTGGAACATCAGTAGCTCCACTAACTTGGTCGAACACAAACCATTAAGCCATGCTCCTGTTTCAAAACGTTCGATGGTTTCGATTTTTAAGATATTTTACATCTTGTACGCTGATTGGATTTCTTGCTCCTGTTGTACTTTCGCATACAGAGTAAGTATACAGTAACATTCTTTGAATTAGGACGAAGAACGTAGGATACAAGGATTTACCGTGAAAGAATTTCATGATGGATGTAGTACGGGACAAGGGGAACAGGGGGCATCTAGTAATATGTTTGACCAGTGCGTGAAGAGGGAGAGATCCCAGTGGCGGATTTAGGATTTTGCTGTCTAGGGTAGACACACATCCAGCCGTCCATCCCCGCCAAAAAAAAATATATAAATGTTTCTTATAGCTTACAACAGTTCATCAAAATGTCTTTTATTTGGTGGATGGGGGAGGTGGATAGATCCATTATTTGTCATTGTTGCATAAGAGCTTTTTTGTTATCTATATTTCACTTGTTTGAACAAAAAAAAAAAAGAAACAAGCGGCTGCATAAGCGACTACCAAGTCGCAACCGGGCTTTTGTACACTTTCGAAAATGCTAAGGCGCACACCTCTATCACGTACTGCAATAGCTATCTCTGTTATATAATCTAAAAGCAGTAACCATCACTATTGCCGGTTAAAAAAGTGCTTTTAGGCTTATTAAAGATTTTAGGTCTAATTGTCAGCTTTTAGGCCCAATTTTATTTGTCGTTCTAATATCGTCAGTTTAGCTAAGGGAAAATATTGTTTTCGGCAGTAGGCCAATTTATTTATGCAACATGGTGTGGAGACTGAACGTGCCCGTGGCAGCGTGATTTTAGGCCTAATTTTCGGCTTTTATGTCTGATTTTGTTACCTGACGTTTTAATTTCGTAAGTAGCAGCTAACGTAGAATTTGATTCGACAGTAGGCCTATTCATCCATGCAACACGGTTCAGAGCTATTTTAAATGAAGCTAAACTCCTTTTGTTTTTACGGTTGCGTTTTTCCTGTAGTGCGACGATCAAATGTTATTATTTCATTAAGCTAATTTTGGGTCGCCGAATATAATGGTGAAAACCGTTTGTCTATATCTCGTACCGTAATGGAGTTAAAAATGGCGATGGACGGACGAATGGTCGGACAAAGAAGGTGCTAAAGCACTCTCAGTCCTTCGCGTATACAGAGGACTAAAACAATAATGATAGTTTAAAATTATAATTCTAAGCCCTTTCGCACCCACAGAAGCAAGCCTCCAAGCATAAATTGAAAAAAAAGTCACAAAGCACACCACAGAGGTTGTGACCATTGTTGCGTCTCATTCCAGGGTTTATCACTGCACTAACTTAAGTATCCGGCTTCGTTCGGGAACTGATTAGCTGCAATTCACGGAATTGTGGTAAACCTCGTTTAAACGTTTTTTCCCCCAGTGTGCATGCAAGCATGTTACAGCTTGAGGCCCCCGCGCACAGGGCAGCCAGGTCGCTGCGGCCAATGAGAATGATTACGGTATACGAAGCAACGCGCACTTGGCCGCGGCGGCCAGACAGTCGCGGCAGCTACTGGGATCCCGAGCGGCGTGCAGGCGACCACAGGGCGACCATACTTGCTGCGTTTTCATTTTTCACCACGTGATCGAGAATTACCAATGAAAAGAGGATGTGGCCGCGCGGCACGTCGTTGTGTTTTTTGGCCACGACGACCACTGGCCGCGTGAACTGGTCGCCTAGTGCGCGGGAGCCCTGAGCAAGACGTCACATCTTCTAGAGCGTACTTTTTCACATGTTTTGAGGTTTCTTGGGGGCATGTTTCCGTCGACCCCCTCCCTTCACCATTATTCACGGGCATCTACCTTTCCTACAATTTCTTTTTTATTTTTTTTTTCCTGTAATTTTTTTTTGAAGTTAAAGTAATTAATGACAGTTCACACTTTGTGGAGGGGGGAGGGTCGGGAAAGGCGCTGTAAACTACACAGTCGGTCCGGCTGCTAAATCATTTTAAGACATCAAAATTACTGATCTGACCTTAAGAACACAGACTTTTTGAGTCAAAGGTTCTCTCCGCCCACCCTTCTCCCCTCCCCCGCCACAAATTCCTATATCAGCCTCGAGGTAATTCAACCCTTTTGCCGTGCAGATACGTGTAGCAATTGAGCTAAAGAATCCGAAGGATCGTACGATGCTGTCAGACTGCTGATCTGTGATACACCCCGAAAATACGAATAAACACCAAATTAATAAGACTCGATCAATTACGCGTTACTCCAGAGTATTATTTTTGTATTTGTATAAAGTCTAATGTAGTTCTGTAATTTATCATGTGATTACGTTCTGTTAATTCGTTGCTACGTCAAAGCAACGACGGTTACGAACCGAACGTACTCCTTGAAGTGGACGCCGCTTTCGTTGCTGGACTGCTAGACTGGTCGCGGCTGCCCTCCTCAGCTAGGCGCCGGTACGATGCGCTGTGCTGCAAGATTTGTGGTTTATAGTTAAGATAATAAACCCGCTAACAACAGTACTGGACTGCATGCATCTTACGTGGCTTAACTTATGGACTATCCTGTAAACTTTTATTCTACCCAAAACCGAAACTGGTCTAAAGCTCGTGTCACACGGGCAGACTTTTTCCTGCATACACGACCATCCTAAACTCACGGAAACACGTTATCATAAATGATATGTCATTCGTGTGAAATATCATTCATGACAACGTGTATCCTTGAAATGATTAGCGATTTCTTGTGACATGTCACAAATGATGTCACAAACCTTTGTCATTGTGTGACAAAAGAGAAACTGAGTGAAAATGAGCAACAACGAAATGATGCCGTGCATGCCGAAATGATAGAGGCTTGTCACAAAGTGTACGTACATCTGCTCAAGGACAACGCCCCAGTATACTACCAATTGTAATTTCGATTATTGAATTCAATTTGAAAAAAAAATTTCGTTAGTGAAAACTTGGGTATCTCGATTCCTGCTGATTTGGACACACATAAATGCAAATGATAGAAATCCTATACGTTAACGTACAAATATGCAGAAATATGTCTATACTAGATGGTTCAATTTTCTGCAAGCATAGCATGCTTCAAATCGGAATCGAGGAAAAAGGTCCACGGGGAAAAAAAAAGTCTCGGGAAACAAGCTCGGGGAAAAAAGGTCTGCGTAAAAAGGTCCGGGCAAAAAAGGTCCGTGGAGAAAAGTCCGGAAAAAAGGTCCACAGAAAAATGGTCCGAAGGACAGAGGTCTGGAGGTAAAAGGGCCCAGGAAAAAGGGTGGGGGAAAAAAGGTCCGCGGAAAGAAATTGCCGTATAAAGCCAGAAGGGAACAAGCCACAGAATTAAAAAAATAAAAATTAATTGGGCAAAACAAGACCGGGGAAGCCAGAACCCATATAATTCGGGGTGATGCTAGGGGACCCACTCTTTACACACTCCTCCTTATATCTTTTTTTGTTCGTTTTCCATATACTTGCATTATTTTTTTACGTCACTATTTCTTATTTTTTCACATAGGTGTATAATGTGGGAATGGATGCTATGTTAATTGTCCACTCCCGTATTATTACTTGAGTTGCATTTCAGTTTGTCACTGTTATACGGCCAACTTCGGTAAAATACAATCGACCATACCAATTAAGGTCAGACCTATAGAAATGTTTCCTGGTAAATTTATGTAACAATTACAATGTTGTACATTGCCTTCGCTATGTTTTCGTTGCTTAGCAACGTAACTTTGCTGTTCCTTGTCTTCTATCTTTTGGGAGGATGAAAGAGGATTTTTTCCCGTCTTTGGCCTCTGTTTAAAAGAGCAATCCACTCCTAATTATGGGGTGATGACGTAAAGCTCCTGGAGAACTGTTTCCGATCATGCTGTGCCAAAATATGTAAGTTACGTACATTTATGACTATATTAGTAGCAGCTACAAATTGTGTCCGTTATGCCTACACAAAAGTGTTTCTTGCTTCATGAATGATAGCTGCAGTACTATTTAGGTTTCCCAACAAATATTGTGACTGTTAGGTGTAGCTTAACGTCATAAGAATTACCTAGCTCCGTAATTCAAGCATCACGTTGTTTCTCTCCAATATACCTACCCTAATAAACAATGTTTAAATTTAGGTTGCGCTCTACATATGAACCACTGATTGCTTAAAATGTCATCCATGCTTCCCTTATAAGGAATTGTACAATTAAAAAACGGAACAATCGTCGTCTCCCGATACAAAAGGTTCGCGTTATTATTTGGGGACCATGTCGATCCACCCTCTGGGCCCGAATTAGGTTAGGAGTGACTAAAATCCTCATAATTCGTTGTATTACCAGTCCCTCCTGAATGTTATTGGTGTCGGCGGCCACTTACGGTCCGGAACTTCCTTGTTGATTGTTGCCATCTTGATGGTTTTCGTCGTCGTTTCCATCTTCCGCATGACATTGTGCGTCAATTGGGCGATAAGTCTGTCCTCCTGTCCGGTGTTTTTCAATTTTTGCAGGAGGTACAGATGTATGACAAGATTTAGATTAGGGGTTTGAATAATATCTCTGTAATGTGTGGTGCAGTGGCAACCCGAACCACTGCACTGTGACTGAGGCTGGCGCTAATGACCAAGCTGTCGACGCGCCATTAAGCCTTATCTCCCCCCCCCCCTGCTTAATGTGGGGTAATGACCGGAATTCCGTGAGAGATGAGTTCCACATCTACTGAACTCCTACCGATAAACATCGGGTGGAATTAAACTTCTTTGTAGTTGTCAGCACAGTGTCTATTATAATCGTCGTAATGAATACAACAACATCAGTGATGATAAAAAACGTTGCCCACTACTACTCTATACATTAATGGAAGCACATCTTTCTATACCACATTAATGGTAGCAGAGCATGGTTTACCGTTCATTTTGCTTAACACTGTATATATCCCTTCTGCAAGGTACAATTACATTTCATTGGGCGTGTTAAAACATTCTGGGTACCGTGTTATAGATCGGGGTTCAAAAATATTTGTTCAAACCGTATTTCAGCCAAAATGTTTTGTCATGGTATTTGGTGAATACAGTAATGTGTACGAGTCTCACGGCAATCGTGATATTTCCCAAAAGCCTCAAAGTGAAATTGTAACTAGCATTGATTATGAACAACCACAGGTGATTGTTGGTTCTGCTACTTGTACTGTGGGAATGATGTACAAGCGCTACAGTAATGCTGTCTTGTGATCGCATCATAAAACTATTCATGTCAGGTGTGGTCGATGAGCCACGACTTGTTGGGAAACCTCCATCATTTTGTGCTGTTTGTTCAAATACTAAGACGAGAAAGAAATCTCATCCACGTCTACGTACAGTTCTGGTAAAAAAAAACGCCTTCGTTATAAGGAAGAAGTTGCAGGATTAATGTATGTGACTGAACGAAAATCATGATATCTCGAAAACTACTGGACAGAATTGAATGAAACAAAAACTGGGTTGCTTAATACGCTATCAGCTATATTTCTATACGTATTACATGTGATGGCAAGCAACCAAATATAATTGGCCGAGCGAGTAGCACGAGTTGATAACTAATAATATATCTCATAAATTACTGGATAGAATTGAATAAAACAAAAACTGGATTAAATGTTATGATATATGCTATATTTCTATACGTTTGACATATCAGCAGAAAAATATAATATGCAATTCAGTCTTTGTTTCATGAAAATCCTTCCACTAGTTTTCGAGAAATCATCAGATATCATTAAGTTTTTCTCGCTCGGCCAATTATGTTCAGTCAGTTAAGTAGTATTTAAGAAGGGTAGAAATACAGTAGACAACCTAATAAGTAGTTCAGTTTTTGTATCATGAAAATTCGTCCAGTAGTTTTCGAGGTAACTGATTTTCTACATGGTTGTTATTACGACCCTCGATATAACGAAAAAGGGCGATTTTTTTGACCAGAACTGTACATTTTTGCCTCACGTCCACTTGAACAGTGGAATCTTGATGTTTGTGGGCCGAGTAACGTTGCAGGACGCAATGACGAATTGTATTTTTTACCGGCGTAGATATTTACTCAAGGCGTTATTTTGCAATACGTCTTAGACAAAATTCACAAGTGTTTGAAGTGTTTGAAGTGTTAGATTGCTGCAGATTGCCAGCGACAATGGCGGAGAGTTCATAAATGTCTTGTTTCATATAGATTTTGCACCAAAATCTCCGGAGTACGATTCACTGCAGATTTTCTGTGGGTTTTTTTTTGTTGCCACATAGGGTACGATTAGCTGCTGTTAGCCGGCATGCGTGCGAAAGTTTACCAGGAGCATTTTGTTGCAAACCTAACGGACACCTACAACTTGTGACAGCTTGGCACATCTCCGATATATACTGTTGATCATTATTTAGGTCTTTTGCGTCGTTGCATGGAAAATTAGCTTCAGTTTACTGAAAACATACAATTGATAGCTTTTCACCATCGGCAATCTACTTTCCTGTAAGACCAGTAACAGTTGTTGGTCTATCTAAATAATGAATAAATGGCAGAGAGGCAAACATCGCGCAGTGTACTCATTGAAATTAATAAAATCCTCTCGTCACCTAGGTGAGGAACTAAAGCCTGTATTGATCCGGTGATTGGGAAAATGTCCTCATTTGCATAATAACCAATGAATCAGGAACATCAGGAACCTTACTGTGACGAATCATGGAAACAAGAAGAGGAAGAAAGGATCAAGTCAAGTTCACGCTTTTCAAATACCACCATCAAAATTTTGATTTGTAGATATTATTCAGTGGTTACAGAATGGTTAATTTTGGGGTTACAGAACCACCTATGACATTCGGAATGGCTGACGGAGATCTTCAGCTAATGGCAGAAGATGGCTATCACCTAAAAATGAATTGCTTACATCGTTTTCATGCCATACCCAAGCGACCAAATGCTATATCAAACTGGTAACAGGAGCATCAGTATGCGGAATATCTTGAACATATGGCTTCATACAGGCACGACTAGAATCAAGAAATATAATGCAAAGTTTCAGTACAAAAAGCGATTATCAAATGAAGTGAAAACACCGGAACAAAGTAAATGTTTTGATATATCAAAACGACAATTTCAAGATTACTCAACGGCATTGCGGTATCTCTATAATTACGTTGTTGTAGCTCAAACAGTTTTACTTCTTCTAAATGTCTATCCAACAATTATAACATGTTAATGTATAACTTCTACGCTATCAGAATTCAGAAATAGAAGATTATAGCATTTCTGTGTAAATTGTTTAGCAATTACGTTTATGGAAAAAAAAAATTTCAAGTTCCTTGGGGCAAATCAAGGTATTATTTGATCAAAACCAAATTTTGCACAGTTTATTAGGGGCCCAATACACAACTTTTCCGCACTATTAAATTACAAAAATTAAAAGAGAAAGATATTAAAAAAATATGCATTAAAACCATGATTATGGCAGAAAATGGTAAATTTCAAGGTCAAGGCATTATATGATCAAAACCAAATTTTACACAGTTTATTAGGGGCTCAATTCACTACTTTTCCGCACTGTTAAATTACAAAATTCCCCCCCAAAATTGTTTAGTCCATTTCCATTCCACCCTACTACTAAACTAATTAACGTATTTTAATAAGAGCGTTGAACGCCCCACAAACAAACAAAACAACTAAACGACTACCTTACACAATTTCTCAATGCATCGTCACATCTTAAATCTTAAGCCACTGTAATACAATAAGTGACAACAAAACGCAGGCGTCAGAACGTAGTCCATGTGTTTAGTGCCACATTCAATGATCACCGCAAATCGCTTTTCGTATCTCGACTTAAGCCTCAACACCTATACTGCACGCCGATTCAAAGCAAAGGGTGACAAGAGATAAATCGTGCTACAAAGACGGTATCCATAAATGTACAAGCCAAAAACTAAAATTTGGTAAGAATAGTTTTTAAAGTACAGCTGAGCAACGTACGTAAAAATTGTTTAGCACGAAGTAGGAGGGGGGGGGGGGACACTAGCGAGGTGTACTGTTCCCATAAGTATTAGTTTATTCCCGTCAGCTACGTATGCAGTTTCTGTGGTTTTGTGGAGTCAGGTGTTGCGTTAGTCATACTACAATTTTAGTTGGGGTTCCTAGGAATATATTTGTGGTTCGGCATGTATTCCACACATAAACTTGCAGATCCGTTATTGGTTTCCTAACCCCAAGTTTTTTTCAAATCAGGAAAAGTTGGCAAAAACAAAGCATTCTTTGGCTGAGCACAATTGTTATCACTTTTCAATAACTTTTCAAAATAAAAGTTAATATTTTCAGCTATTTTGTTTTCGTAGGGAATCAAGTTATGCAACAAACATCACAACAAACAACACATCAATTCAATTGTCGAGGTTGTAAAACATTGTAGCGCGACGCCATAGCGTCAGTGTCTTATATCCTGAAACATAGTTGGGCACATTTCAGGTACTTGGGGGAAATAATAATGCTGTACAAATGCTTAAATTGTGTTGAAATTGAGAGCAATGACCCACCTAACAAAAATTAACTCGTGTAGGAATGCCAGGTAAGCTGCTTTCGATGCGAAATCTGACCCTCAATAACGTTGAAAATGTGTTACTACTAGCTAGCTAGCTAGTCCCCTCATCCCCTTGTTAAATCCCATAGGGCGATTATTCATCGATACCGAGACACAATTACAATGTTGTACATTGCCTTCGCTTTGTTTTCGTTGCTTAGCGACTTAACTTTGCTGTTCCTTGTCTTCTATCTTTTGGGAGGATGGAAGGGGATTTTGTCCCGCTTTTGGCCCCTGTTTAAAAGAGCAATCCACTCCTAATTATGGGGTGATGACCGAAAGCTCCTATGAAATTGGACGAATAAGTGCAGCACAATACGAACTGCGTACCTTTTTATGGTTTGTAGCCTGGGGGTGTGACGGGGATGGCGTGGGAAGGCATGTAAGTACGAAAATGTTGTTATAACCATTGTTAGTATTGTCGGCATCGTCTCTCATTGGACGGCCAAAGTTCGGACAATGACAACGTGTATACTGACGTGCGTGCCCAGACACACTACTGTATCACGATAAAGCTAAACAACGTTGCAAAGAAATTGTATTCACGTCCAATTCACGAAAAATAAACCAATTGTAAAAACAAAGCAAAATAAACAAAGCCAAAAACTGGTAAAGAAGCCACAAAGTTGAGAGTGGTTCGGCCCTTCAAAGGAGTGATATTAACACACCAAATCTAACTAAATAAAACAAATTAAAACAAAATTAAAACCAAACCAAAAACCTATAAAGAGGTGACCAAGTTGAGAATGGTTCGGCCTATAGGCATAAGGTAGTAGCAAATTGTTGAAAACCAATTTCTTGTTGACGGGGCACTTTATTACTCATCCACGGTAGTGGAATTGAGTCAATAAACAATTAAAAAAAAAAAAGGAGTGATATCATATCAAAAACAAAAACTGGTAAAAGGAGCCCCCAAGTTCCGAATGGTTCGGCCCTTCAAAGGAGTATAACAACACATCAAAACATTCGCCAATTTAATCGCCAACTTAATTCGCCAACTTATCGAATAATACTTTGCACTTAAATGAAAACTTGAACATTGCTACCGAAAGTAGCAATGTTCTAGTTTTCATTTAACTTTCGAACTATTAGTAGGTGCGATTAACTTGGAGAACGTTTTGGTGTGCTGATATCACTCCTTTGAAGGGCCGAACCATTCGGAACTTGACAGCCCCTTTTACCAGTTTTGATTTTTGATATGATAAATTCTATCCTGTATACGACCCTATTAATGTGCATGCGTAAGTCAATTTTGTTGCACTCAGCTCTCCGTTTTCTGTGTAAAACATGTTGCGTGCAGCACTTACTGACATAAATAGTCTGTACCGTGATATCGATATTTATTATGTGCGTAATCCGGTCTACTGCAAGCAATCTCTAAGGACACATCTTGGTGCCATTAGTAGTTATAGCTACCGTAGCGTACTTGGGTGAAAACATCAGTAGTTCTAGTAACTTGGGCTAACACAAACGATTCAGCCATGCACGTATTACCAAACGTTCAATGTTTTAGATTTTTAAGATATTTCACGACACTGACGCTAATTGGCTTTCTTGCTCCTGTTGTACTTTCGCAAACAAAGTAAGTATACAGTAACGTTCTTTGAATTAGGCCGATGAACTTACAAGGATTTCCCGTGGTGGATTTTCCTTGGTGAATGTAGAGGGGGACCAGGGTAACAGGGAAGCTTAAAATGCTATTGACCAGTGAGTGAAGTGATAAGGGTCAACTTTGCGGACCATTTCATATTTTGCTTTTGTGTCGGTTTGCAATTACAGCCAAAAGGCAGGCAGGCCGACTTGAAGGACATTTGCTAGTCAAAATACTTAAATTAGGCCAGAAAATGTATAAGCCTAAATATGATTTTACAATGAATGCATTTCTTGGCAAGATAAAGAAAGAAGAGGAAGAAGATAGTCCTGTACTTATTTATTGAACATTTGACATTTTGTCCAATTGTGAGAAATACTCAATCAGTGACATTTCTTCTTGTTATTATCGGCACAGTGAAATACTGGTTAATTAAAAAAAAAAAAAAACAATATGCAGCAAAGGCGAGGTTTACGGCACAAAAGTGGGACTCCCTAAAGTAAAAACAACAAACTTCAACAACTGGTTATACAGAAAGCTTTTAATCTCTGGAGCACAATTTTGTTGTGATTCTGCATTTCACTTTTAATGTTTAAGAATTTTTTTGCAAAGATTTTTTTTTTTGATTTTGTAGAAACCCAAAGTAAAGTAATAGTATATTTCCAAAACTTTAAAACAAATCATAGATTTTACTGGCCTACAAAACGTGATGACAACCAATACTTTTGTCTGTTATAGGAATGCTTGGTTATAAAACTTTCGTACCTGCAGCACTGGTGGGAATAACGCAAAGAAATTAAAATTAAAACATAATATACATATTTTCAAAGTGTTCAGATACAGAACGTTATACTGTATCTTAATTCATAATGAACTGATGATGAACTGATGATACTATTGATGAATACTATCCGAACCATTAGTTTGATTTTTTTTTTTTTTTTTTTAATTTTGACGTGCCTTGTCGCGAATTTTAGGTATGTCGCGAAGTTAGGTTAGAAGCCTACAAAATACGTAGGATAAAACTTGTTTAATTATAGGTTGTTACGCAACATGTTGGTGAATTAGCGAAATATTAAATGCGTATTTTTGTTGATGCTTGTGACGAGTTACAGAGTAAAATGCGTAATTTGGGGAAAAAGTGCTACGTAGTTAGCAATTCAGTTAGTTACCAACAAGGAAAGTTTGTTAGGAAAGGAGGGTTACGCAAAAGTATGCCAAGTTGCCAAAACTCCAAATAGCCAAATTTGATGGCACAGTGGCCGATTGGGAGCGATTTTCGGATGCATTTACAGCCGGCATAGACCAGAATCCGGACTTAGCTGACGTTGACAAGTTAAATTACTTAAGAGGATTGCTGAAGGAATCGGCCAGTTTAACGATCGCCGGATTATCGTTAACCAATGCTAATTATAGCATTGCATGGGCGCTGCTCAAGGAAAAATATGGTGACAAACAATTATTAGTGGCCGAACATGTCCGTCAGTTATGGGAGTTAAAGAAAGTAACTAGAATTGACACGGGTGTGGAGCTTCGTCGTTTGATTGAAGATTTTCAAAAACACATCCGTTCCTTGGAAGTATTGGGGCAGAATGTGGCTGCTATGGGATCGTTGCTTTGCCCGATTCTTTTGAAGAATTTGCCAAGTCCTATTGTGCGTGAATGGCATCGGAAAAATAAAGGAGCAGCAGTCTACGATTTAATGGTAATGGTGGACTTTATTAAAGAAGAATTGAAGGGCATTGAACTTACATACAGCACTTCGCAAATTAGAGACAGCGCCTCTACAGTAGACAACTCACGGAAGAAGGAGCTTGGTACAAGGTCATCGGCCTCAGCATCAGCGTTACTCACAACCGAGGATGGAGTCAGTCCTGCTAGCAGTCAGAAGGGTCCAAAATCGTTTTGCATCTTTTGCAACGAAGCAAACTTGCATACATCAGCAGTATGCCCTAAATACGTCACCAATCAAGAGCGTCGTTCGTCATTAGCCACATCTCGTCGCTGTTTTCATTGTTTGCAGAAAGGTAGTCACTTTGCAAAATACTGCGACCAACGAATCGTCTGCCGAATTTGCAAGTCAGGAACTCATAACACGTTGTTGTGTCATAAGAGAAATCAGTCCACGGCACTTGCAGTAAGCAGTGGGAGACGTCAGCGAGAAGTATGTGGTTCAGTACGTCAAGACAAGGAGTGTGCTACCAGCAATAACAATTCAACAGATAGATCGGAGTCGGCCTTGATAGCTTCAGCTTCTTCATCTGGAAGCAAGAATTCAAGAAAAGTGTCAGTTTTGCAAACTATCAGGGTTTGGATTCAGCATGCCAAAGGAACAGAAGAAATTATCATGTTGGTGGATAATGGGTCAGAGCGGTCCTTCATTTCTTCTCGTTTGGTGCAGCAGCTCGAGTTAGCAGTTGAGGGCAGTGAAGAAACTATTATTCGTTCGTTTGGTGGGGGAAGGCAGCATCAGAAAAGTAATGTAATTTCCTTTACATTGATTGGAGGCAATGGAGTGCGTCTAAATATGTCTGCTTTACAAGTTGCTGAAATATGCCATGGAGTCCGACTATGGGAAACAAGTTTGGTTGAGCGTTTCTTGCAAGACAAACGTTGTGGCAGTTGGAATCAGATGATGGGGCCTGGTGATATTTCCACAGTGGACGTTTTAATAGGGGCAGATCATTATTGGCGTGTGATGACGGGACAAATGAAGAAGCTGAGTAGTACACTTATGGCAACACAAAGTATTTTTGGGTGGATGCTGCAGGGAAGCGCACCAATGTATGGTCCCTTATCGCCTACAGTGTCAATGTGTGTAGCTGCTTCGTGGGAAGAAACTTGTTCGTTGTCCAACGATTTATCGAAGATGTGGGAGCTGGATCGTAGTGGCATTATGGCCAAAGAAGAGAAATTGCCACAAACATTGGAAGAAGTTGAGGTATTAAGTTTCTACAAGAATACCACGACGTTTCAAAACGGAAGATATCAGGTTCGTATCCCCTGGAATGAGCATAAAGACAAGCTGTCTGACAACTTTGAAGTTGCACTTGAACGTTTGCGTCGGTTGTTGTGGAAGTTGAGCAAGGATCCCAAGTTGTTTGAGCGTTACAAGTCTGCAGTATTTGAATATCTTCA
Organism: Lithobius niger; assembly: GCA_023313725.1. NCBI lineage: Eukaryota > Metazoa > Arthropoda > Chilopoda > Lithobiomorpha > Lithobiidae > Lithobius > Lithobius niger. The sequence continues at coordinate 16,744 of JAHWFP010127315.1, forward strand.
CAACAATCATGCTGAGGAAGTAACTCTGGAGAAGCATGACCCCATGCTTTATTACATGCCGCATCAGGCCGTTATCAAGGATGACAGGAAGACCATGAAAACTCGGATTGTTTTTGATGCGTCATCAAACCCTGAAGGAGGGTATTCATTAAATAAATGCCAGAGTGCTGGACCGAACCTCAATCCGTCAATATTTGAGTTGCTGTTACGATTTAGATGGCATAAGATCGGAGTCACGACTGATATGTCGAAAGCCTTCTTGCAGGTTCTTCTGCATCCAGAAGACAGGGACGCTACCAGATTCCTGTGGACTGACGCTCCGTGGAAACGGGGGACTAACCCACCCTTAAAAGTTTTTCGTATGACAAGGGTGCTCTTTGGGATGAAAGCGAGTCCGTTTTTATTGGCTGCAACTGTTCGTCATCATGTAGACACACACCCCTCAAGTGACAAAGACTTTAGTCAACATTTTGCAGACAGGACCTACGTGGATGACTGTTTAACTGGAGAGGAAACAACTCAGAAGGCGTATTCACTTTCTGTACGAATACACGAAGTCATGGACAAAGCAGGTATGCAGTTCGGAAAATGGGCAACTAATGACGAGTCACTTCGAAACTTGTGGATTGCCAAGGGTCTAGTGTCAGCAGAAGAGCCGACTGAAGAGAAAGTTAAAGTTTTAGGGCTGTATTGGGAATTGTCGTCGGATCAACTAAGATTGCATCATGCTGGTCTTGTGGAAGTAGTCAAGTCTGACAAAAATACCAAACGGAATGTGCTAGAAATTCTTGCACGAGTTTTTGACCCCTTAGGCTTTTTGTCTCCGTTTGTGGTAATTATCAAACGCATTCTTCAAGATTTATGGAGATTGAAAATTGAGTGGGATAAAGTGATGCCTGATCAGTTGTTAGTTGTCTGGGAGCAGTGGAAAGAAGATGTGCATCAAATAGCCAAGATAAAAATTCCAAGATGGCTACAAGTCAGCAGTCTGGAGAGCTTCCAGTTACATACTTTCTGTGATGCAGGGCCACGAGTGTATGGTGCAGTGACGTATGTCCGCTATTCTACGGATGGAAATCATACCTTTCAGACTTGTTTTGTGACGTCAAAATCCCGATTGGCGCCATTACAACTTATGAGCATTCCAAGGTTGGAATTAATGGCCTGTCTAATAGGTAGTCGGTTGTCAGCCAATATATCTCAAGTTTTGTGCAAAGAAGCTAAGCAATATTTGTGGTCGGATTCAAAAGTGGCGTTGAAGTGGATCGAAGATTTGCCTTCTAGGTGGAAAGTATTTGTAGCTCGCAGAGTTCAAGAAATACAAAGCAATATTGATGAGAGGTGTAGTTGGAACTACTGCAGTAGCAAACAGAACATTGCAGATGTAATAACAAGAGGACAAGGTTTGCCTAAGCTCATAGAAAATGAAGAGTGGTGGTCTGGACCAGAATGGCTTAAATTACCGGAAGTAGAATGGAAGGTTCCTTTGCTACATATGCAAGATAAAGACCTATCCAATGTCAGTCAAGAAGAGCAAGCTTCTAATGTAACTATGCAAGTATGTGGCTGTGCAGAGCCAATTCTGAAATATGAAAACTATAGTTCATGGCAGCGTTTAACTCGAGTGACCGCATGGGTAATGCGTTTTTTCAACAATTGTCTCAAAAGATACGTTAATAAAGACGTGTGGCTAACTTTCCCGGAGATAAAGGCAGCTGAGAAGTACTGGATCTCTGTCAGTCAGCATCAAGAATTTGCAGATGAAATTAAAGCCTTGATAAAGGATCAAGAAGTGAATAAAAGTTCCTGCATTTTCCAGTTTAAACCGTTCCTGGATAAGGAAAAACTCATTCGTTTAGGAGGAAGATTGGAGTATTCCAGATTTCCTGAAAGTCAGAAACACCCTTTTCTTTTGAAAGGTGGAGCACTGGTGGAATTATTTATCAGGGACAGACACTTCAAGACGTTGCATGGAGGGGTTCAGAGTACACTTGCATTGTTAAGAAAGGACGTATGGATATTGCGTGGTAGACAATCAGTTAGAAAAGCCATACATGGATGTATGAGATGCCGCAGATGGAATGCCAAACCTGCAAGTGAAGTTGAAGCGCCATTGCCATTTGAGCGAGTCAGTGAGTCGAATCCGTTTCATTCAACAGGAATTGATTTTTGTGGGCCAGTTTTCATCAAGACACAAAAGGACATTGCCAAGGCATTCATTTGTTTGTTTACCTGTGCAGTGACACGTGCCATACACTTGGAGCTTGTGGCCTCGCAAAGTGCGGCAAATTTTATTCTGGCATTTAGGCGATTTGTGGCAAGAAGAGGAGGCTGCAGAGTGATCTACAGCGACAATGCACAAACTTTCAAAAAAGCGGACAGATTGTTAAGAGAGAGCTACAATTGGTTGAACAATACACAAACGCAAGAGGTCGCTACAAGTTTAGGAATTGAATGGAAGTTCATCGCACCAAGAGCAGCATGGTGGGGCGGTTTTTATGAAAGAATGGTGCAGATAATAAAATATCATTTGAGACGCACTTTGGGAACAGCTTTATTGTCACAAGATGAGTTTTCTACAGTACTCACAGAGATTGAAGCAGTCATAAACAATCGTCCTTTAGCACCTATTACAGAAGATTTTTCTGATAATGAGGCTTTAACTCCAGCGCATTTTCTGCTTGGCAGGCAAGGGGCATGTTTGACAGATAATTTGACGTGTTATGCCGACATTCCCACCAGTGCGAAATTGGTCAAGAGATGGAGATACAGAGGACAGTTGATGAAGCGATTTTGGAAGCAGTGGCGTCACGACTACTTGTTACAACTTCGTACAGCTCACGAAGTTCATCGAGCCTCTCAAAATCAAACGCCGGTGCAGCTGAATGACGTAGTTCTTCAAATAAAGGAGAAGTTACCTAGAGGAAAATGGAAATTAGCAAGGGTTATTGAGTTGACTCCCGGAAGAGATAACAAAGTTCGTTCTGTCATGCTTCAACAGGCAGATGGAAGTTTATCACGAAGAGCAGTTCAGCACGTTTGTCCACTGGAAATTTTGTAGGCGCGGTCGATGTGTGTCCAAGTTCGGTAATTTGCTTTAGTTTACTAGGACTTGAGATACACTTTCAAGATACAGAAGCAAGTTCATGAAGAACATACATGCAGAAGATACTGGATAGGTTACATAAGAAATGTTAGGGACACACTTCACAGCTTTTGAACGAAGCTAACACAACCGATTTCATACACTTCTTGTATGCAGTGGAAGTCTTGTATGCAGTGGAAGTTTTCCTAAGTCTTCGGTCTGTATAATTTGCCATAGGGTGTGAATTATACAGCAACGTTTGGATTAGGTGAGCGTTGAGTCCACGCCTTTCGTTCTGTCTCGGGAAAGGTGGCTAGTAGTGTACTCAACAGCTCTACCAGTAAAAATTGGAGGAAAATTTTATTTCATCACACAGCCCACTCCAGTGTGAGTTTTGCCAACCGGTGAAGACCCGATCGGAAGGTTATTTTTATACTCCGGGCACCCCCCTTAATGAAGATATGAAGATGGGTAGAAGAAAGAAATCCTCGGAGGTCTTGAGAAAGTCCTACTTAGGTGAAGTCATGAGATAACGTTATGGACCTCTTGTTTTTGGGGTTAGAGCATGTCGCGAATTTTAGGTATGTCGCGAAGTTAGGTTAGAAGCCTACAA
>JAHWFP010127318.1:0-18367 GCA_023313725.1 Lithobius niger
GTTAAATGCTTCCTATAGACGTTTCCTTTTGGCCATGTCAGTATGGCTGAGTTGTAGGACTCCAGCCATTGGTTTCAAAGGTCGTGGGTTCGATTCCCCACTCAGGCAGTCTGACATTTAAGTCCAAAAAGCAACTAAATAGGTTTGCATTCGTATTTATTTGACACTTATCGAGCCTAATTGGCTATCAGTCCTGTTTATATTACAGACAAAGCGTATTGAAATATCAAACCTCTAGGCATATGGCTGGTTCAAATTATGCTGCGAAGAATGACTTGTGTACCAAATTTCCTTCTTTAAATAATAAATAAATATCAAGGTTTACCACTTGCTGGTGCATGGTTGCCGGAAGGATTGTGAACCACTGACACCGTGCCATTTCGCAGGGGAGAGGGGGAGGAGGGAGGGGGTTTCCTATTTAAAGGTTTCTTTTAAGATAGTGGGTGAGATCCTCGTGAGGAGCACCCGATGGAACCAACACTCTCAGTCCATACACACTGTCCGTGAGTGAAGAGCATTCCAAACCGGGACAACACAAGCCACAAAAAAGTTTCTTCTGCAGTCAAGACGCGATTTTTGGACAGCAAGTTTCCATGGGTGGCACCGAGTTATTGTGGCGAGACAAGGCCAAGTCGAAAAAGGAGAGATCCACTGAGATAAGATTAGACATAATCTTGTTAAGTTAAAATTAAATTAAATCTCAATCTCCGTAGTTCCAACAGCTCTAGCCCTGTCCTTGATAGCCGTTCAATGTGACTAACGTCACGGTGTCCAGGATGTTTTTTGGTAAACTTATGCTGGACGAACACAATCAGATCAATGTCTTTCGTAAGATAGGGGGACCACACCAGTGTGGCATATTCAAGAATGGGGCGGACGAAGACTGTAGAATGCCCAAACTTTAATTTTAAAGGTAATATTCCTTGATCGTCAAGAATTTGATGGTCAAGCGTCATGGAGGGAACACAAGGGGACACTGGGAGCCTCTTTGGGGTATTTCATGGGGGGGGGGGGATTTCTGTTTGATTCGCACTGCTAAGAATTACTAGTGAATCAAATTTCATACTTTTAGATCTATTTGCAAGAATGTGTTGGTTAAGCCTCAGGCACGGACACGGGGGAGGGGCACACTTGGGGTCCTTGGAGTATTTCACGTGGAGTTTCATGCTTGGCAGGTATTTCATGGGGTATTGCTGGTTTTATTTGTACTGCTGAGAATGACTAGTCTATCAAATTTCTGATTTAAGCTATATTTTCAAGAATTTGTTGGTGAAGCCTCAGGGAGGGATACGGCGTGAAGACACTGCGGGTCCTTGGGAGTATTTAACTGGGAGTTCCATGCCTGGTTCGATTTGTGCTGTTAAAATGACTTGTGTACTAAATTTCAAGTTTTAGGTTGATCTGCAAGTATTTGTTGGCCAAGCCTTTGGGAGGGGGCACAGGGGAGTGCTGTGGGGGTTGCTAGGGGTGTACTGGAGGGGGGGGGGGGAGATGTTGTGGACTTTGGAGGTATTTCAAGGTGGTCCATGTCTGGTTCGATTTATACTGCTAAGAAAGATTTGTGTACCAATTTTCATGGTTTTTGATTGATTTTCAAGAATTTGTAATCCACTTAATGAATTCTGCCCAGTGCACTACAATAATAAACGTTTTGCCGACAAGAATACTGTAGTAACATTACAAATACATAAAATTTGGTCGTTGTTAATACCTACATTTTTACCTTTAAAATTTTAATTCAGTTCATTGGTTCGATCTCTAGGTGACAGCAAATGTTTGAGCCTATTTGCTCTCCTCCATAAGAATTATTGTAAATTAACATTAAAATAGCATTCGAAAGATTCTAGATCTTGTCCATACCTACAAGCTATTGAACTTGAATATCGGTTCATTGGTTTGATATCCAGGTGAAAGCATAGAGTCTCAACAACCACAACAACAACAAGAAATGGCAATACTGTGAATGACGAACGGTTCTATTGTTATCATTAAAATTCGTAATGCAGTGAAATAGTTACAACATGACCCCAAATATCGAATTTCGTTGGTGTATGTCATTTCTGGGTGAAACTATAGGATTTCAAAGTTGGACGTTTAACACGGAAGTTCATGCTGAGACTTACACAAGGACCGCATGGTCCTTGAAAAGTTAAAAAGACACTCTTGATGACTTGTCTAAAAAACTCTCTTTATATATTGTATCTTCAATAAAATGATATTTAGTTACGTGACTGTTTCTGGCTTCTGTTGGGAGTTCAAGTTTATCATAAGTCGTAACTGAAATTGGTTACACTGGAATCAACGTTCACCAAGGACCACGCTAGTGCTCCGACTGCCAAGTTCAATTATTACACGCCTTTGTAAGAGTCATTGTTCAATTCCTGCATTCGTGCATAGCGGCTTGTAATTTTGGTACTTTAACAGAAAACAACTGATCGTATGCGATGAAACGGCTTGAAAAGTTTTGAAAATGGGCGGTATCTGTGTCCTGAAAAGCAATGGTTGTATTTGAATCAAGTGCATAAAATGTTTCAATGTGATAAAAGTGCATGAAAATCATTGATTTTAGCTGACTACTGACTACTATATGCTGGGTACTGACTACTGAATAATTCCCCTCATAACATAATTTACGCGACAGATACGAATTTAATAGTCAACACCCTTTTAACTCCAATAGGTGCCTTTATGATTTGACGTATGTGGAAGCATTAATTAAAAAGATTGAAATCATTTGTAATGCTATTTTGTGTATGTTCGGAAAACCTCACCGGTGGTCAAAATAATGATCTTTTCTCGTAAAAAGATTCAATCATATCAAAAACCAAAACTGGTAAAAGGGGTTGGCAATTTCCGAATGGTTCGGCCCTTCAAAGGAGTGATATCAACACACCAAAACATTCGCCAACGTAAACGCACCGCTTAATGGTTCGAAGGTTAAATGAAAACTAAGTTTTCATTTAACCTCGGTAGCAATGTTCAAGTTTTCATTTAACGTCTAAGGGCCTTTGAAAAGCCGAACCATTCGGAACTTGGCGGCCCCTTTTACCAGTTTTGGGTTTTGATATGATATCAGTCCTTTTTTTTTAAATTGTGTATTAAACTCAACTCCACTACCGTGCAGATGTGTAATAAAGTAGCATGTCAACAAGAAATTGGTTTTCAACAATTTCCTACTACCTTTTGCCTATAGGCCGAACCATTCTCAACTTGGTCACCTCTTTATAGGTTTTTATGTACGTTACGTAAAGCACAACTGTACTTAAACAGATGCAATTTTCTGAATTGTACATATGATTATATCAATAAAAAATCACCAATTTTTATCAGTGTACATTTTAACAAGTAAAATTAAACTTAATCATACAACCCCTTTTTTTACGGCACACTTGACGTTTTTGTTTGTAATAGGTTTTTGGTTTGGTTTTAAATTTGTTGTAATTTGTTTTATTTCGTTAGTTTTGGTGTGTTGATATCACTCCTATGAAGCGCCGAACCACTCTCAACATGGTGGCCTCTTCACCAGTTTTTGGCTTTGTTTATTGTGCTTTGTTTTTAGAGTCGGTTTATTTTTCGTGAATTGGACGTGAATACAATTTCTTTGGCAACGTTGTTTAGATCTATCGGGCTACACTAGTGTGTGTCTAGGCAAGCATACTAATAATGGTTATAACAATATTTTCGTACTTACGCGCTATCCCACGGCATTTAGTTACACCCCTAGGCTCCAAACCATAAAAGGTACGCAGTTCGTATCGTGCTGCAGCCATTCGTACAATTTCATAGCTGGAAGCCTGCCCGTTATCTCGGTATCGATGAATTAGATGATGCGGACGAGAAATAGCTAACTAGCTAGCTTTACACATTTTCAACGTTATTGAGGGTCAGATTTTTGCATTGAAAGCAGCTTACCTGGCATTCCTACACGAGTTAATTTTTGTCAGGTGGGTCATTGCTCTTGATTTCAACATAATTTACGCTTTAGTACCGCATTTTTATTTTTCCCCAAGTATCTGAAATATGCCCAAATATGCTTCAAGATATAACACACTGACGCTAAGGCACCGCGCTACAATGGTTTACAACCTCAACAATTGAATTGATGTTATGTTTCATGTTGTGATGATTGTTGCCTAACTTGGCGCGACACACTAGCGTGTGTCTAGATTTATGCTCTGTTGGTTGGTTAGTTGGGTGCTTGGTTGGATGGTAGATTCGGGATGATCATCTTCTCCTCTGAAATTGGCAACAAATATGAGAAGTTTGTCACAAGAAAGGAAATTAATCCATACGTTTTGTAGGCGTATTTTTTAAAGTCCTTTCCGGATCCTAAATGGCCGAAATTAGCGAAAAAGTACCATTTGCAACAACCAGTAACAATCAGCCAACAATACCTCAACAATGCACGACGTCACGATTGTTGCCAAATCTTTTTCGAAATTATCTGGAACGTCTGTTAACAATGGTCTGTTGGCAACGACCTACGAGGAGTGAGCCAATAACTTGTTGTTCACAGTAACAATCAGTAAACACGCGTAGTATTGATCAGTATTATTTATTACCCATTTTAAACTTTGAGTCATTCTTCGATTCTATGTATAACCACCCAAAGCCAAAACTGGTAGAAAAACCCGCCGAGTTTCCAAAAACGGTCGGCCTTTGAAGGTAGTGATGTCATTCCACCAGGGAAAGGCCGCCAAGGTTAATCCTATTAGCCAATTTAATCGCCCATACTAATAGTTCGAAAGTTAAATGATATCACTGCCTTCAAAGGCCGACCGTTTTTGGAAACTTGGTGGGTTTTTCTACCAGTTTTGGTTTTGGGTGGATATCACAACTTTCCAAGGACTGTGAACGTACATAAGGTTACACAGTCTGTTTAAGATGCTTCAATCCGATTTTTGCACACACTGCCTACCAAACGCTGATTTCGTTCGCTTCGCTCACTCAATCAGCGCATCCCTTTCAGTTGTTTTTTCCCTGCACCTTCCCCTTAATTTTTCAAGATTTCGTTCATATATTTTAGTCATGCAGAAACCACCGAAGGTCGCTGTTACTAAAACAGCATAACGCGAAGCATTTTATTTTTGGGTTATTAACAAATCCCATTAGGTCGTGTATGCTCGTATTGTTGCGTAACCATCATCTAACGTGCATCCCTTTATTCTTACGCAATCCACGGAAACGTTAATGTTCCTTTTTTTTTGTCGTTACAGTTCAGTTTTTCGTTCGTCCAGGCTTTTACAATAAATCTAAGGACCAGTCTTGATTGTTCAAGCCATTGTTGCTTAAAATCTTTTGTTGCAACTTGGAAAAGAAACGAAATTTAAATTCGCCTAAATTCGCCCTCCCACGTATTTGTCCTGACCCCTACAACCCCCAAACCAACAAAAGGACCATCCTCAGATCACCATGCATCCGTGTGCAAAAGTTCAGGTACGTAGGCCTTCTCAATTTTGTGCTAGCCATGAACAAAACGTCTGTGGGATTTAAGGGCACGTTATGCATCGACTCGCCTTGGCATTCTAGCAGCTGCAAAGAATGGCGAATCGTGATGGCAAAGGTGAGATTGCCATGGTAACAACGCTAAATGGATTAGCGAAATCCGACATCGTTTGAGTGAATACTTGCAGTTTTATAATCCGTTCCAATAATATAAAGAATTCCTCATGACGAAACAATTTTCCCAAACTCTTCTGAACTCACGTTATTTGCTGTTTTCGTTGCGAGGCGGCATACATAAAACCGCCGCCATATTGGAATTTTAGGTGATTTCTAGCTTCTAGCTGCGAGAATGCAAAAGCGAGTGGTTGCGTAAACGTGCCCTAACATGGGAAAAATCCTTTTAGCTAGCTTGCCAGCTAGCTGGGCTGTAACATAAAAACAACGTTATTAACGCATCTTTTTCTCTGTGATTGGTGGACACTCATCCTTTAAATTTTAGTTTTTCTTAATCTCTGACCCTTCTCCATACATTTCCCACAATTTGAAACATTTCTGTCGCATAGGGATTTATCCTCAACATGCCAAGATATGCTTTCAGTTGCTTACAGTTAACAGACACATGTCTGCTAGTGAGCCGCCTTTTTATCATTAACAATCAATTTTTTAACAATCGGATGTCTACAATGGGATGATGTACTGTTACTTGGCGGCGACACATTAGCGTGTGTCTATATCTGATAAATCTAGGCCAAGAGAATAATAGTTTAGCAGCAACACAAAGACAGAAAATAAGAAATACTAAATATTAAATTGCGTATAGAAAATATATTGACACCAGAAAAGGGTGCCAAGAATATTTTTACGTCTGCATTTGTATTATTTCAAACAACAATATTTGAGTATTAGTGTTTACTTAAGGCAATCAGCCGGTTCCCTCCTCACTTGTGGTAAAACATGAGCATCTCTGGGAACGAGTTAGTGTCTGGTGTAGCCCTAACTTACGTTCAAACGGTGGCGTTTTCTGTAGATGTGTGGTTTATGGCGGTCGGCGGTGGTGGTGGTCACGTTTCTGAGGTTGTGAGCGAAGCGAGCGAAAATCAGCGTTTGTCATCAGAAACAGGACTTTTTCTTAAACACTTTTAGTAAGTTGTAGAATAAATATTTATTCAGTAGTGGAAATGACCGACTTTCTACGTTGGATAAAAGAAAACAAGTGAAACACTACTGCGACATTGAACTTATTTGACCACTTTTAGCACTACGAAAAACGCGCACATTATTTGGATCACTTCCTTGAACATTTGTTTGATAATCACCCAACAACTACTAAAAAATACATGATGTCATGATTGTTGTTCACTTTTTTTCGTGGAATCCTCGGACTTTCGGTTTGAGGTTTGAGGTTGTTTATTTGGGGCCTTGGCCTGCTGCCATGCACATGCCCTCACTAAAAAACTATAAACCATTACACCTTACAAAACACAATACACGTAACACATACAGTACAAGAATACACCTGAAATACCTACAGGTTCCCCAGTACAAAAATAAGCTACCCACAGATCCGGTCACAATGTCCACCGTGATGCTAAGCGACGGGGAAGACAGAGGAGGGAGGGCTAGACTGGGACCCCACTAGCTTTCACAAAATTCGCCACAGCACGGAGCCGTTTGTGTGGGTGCTTGTGTGGGTTTCGGGAACGTCCATCAACAATGGACTAGCGTCAACAGTAAACGAGTAACAAATCAATGACTTGGCATGATACTTTATTTGTTTATTTGTATGTTATACGCCTTTTGTTCACTATTGTTGGATGTTGGTTGGCAACTAGCACTATTAATAACAACGTTTTCCATTGTGTGGTTTGTGTATTGGTGGTCGCTTTCTGGTGGATTTTATTTCCTACGTTAGTACAGCACTTTTTCCTAAACACTGGTAGTAGGTAGCAGGCTAAATATTTATTCACTAGTGAAAATGAGGGATTTCCTACGTTCGATAAAAGGTCATTGGCCCCTGCACAAAAGATCTAACAGGTATAGACACAGAATGTTAATCTTACAACACTTGAATGACATTATTATCAAATCCTCGAGTTAGTGTTACTAATTCGTTTAGTACCTGGCAAGGTGTGTGCTGTAGTGGCTGCTATGGTTATTTTATTTTCAGCCCTTAAAATCGGTGAAACAAGAAAAGCCATGTAAAGTGTCGTACTCACACAAATATTAGTACCGTGTGGTGCAAAGTATAAGCAAAGTTAGGCATGGCCTCGCTTAAGCTTATGCAGAAAAGTAAAGTGAAATCAGTAAAGTAAAACTTAAAAGGGCAGTTTCTGGTCATAGGGATACTTATTTATAAGTAAATATACTCCAACCATGGCATCTTGGGGTAGGTCGAAACTGGCCTTGTAGCTTTACTGCAGTCATATTACTTCCGCAACACTGATGGCTAACTGGCTTTCGTATTGGGAGTATACCGACTATAAATAAAAATGGTAGGAGCGAGTAGAAAACAAAAAGAACTCGTTTGGTCGTTTATGGCAAGGAATAAGGGAATTAACTTAAAAATCGAAAAAAAGGCAATATGTCGGTGTAATGTTTACTCCACGTGAAACACTACTGCGACATTGAACTTATTTGAACGTTTTTAGTTTTGTTTACCATTTGTATTATAAACTGATCAGTGATCACTAAGAAAAACGCGCACATTATTCGGATCACTTCCTTGAACATTTGGCTGTTTTTCTTACTGTGTAGTTTTTTTTTTCTTAGGGTGGGCGCATGGCCTAGGGCCAAGGCCCCAATAAAGCATATTGGATTGGATTGAACATTTGTTTGATAATTTTTGCTGGGAGTGTCTGTCAGCACCATATGAGTTGCAACAAGAAATCCCCTTACGCACAGCATGACGCGGCGGAATGAGCGAGAGAATCGATCGTCTCCGCTAGTCTAACATCAGTAAAATCGTTCAGTACAATTCAGGCCAAAAAAAACGACCGAATTCGGTTTATAGAGGTTTGCAAGCAAGCTGCAACAATGCCCAAACAACAATTGATAGAACATCACGCTACTGCTTTGTTGCCAGAGTGATGCTAGATTAACAATGCTGCAGTGTTGGGCCACTGCAACAATGAAAACGTCTCGGAGTTACGCTTGGTTATTCCATGCTTGTCTGAAACTCCTATGTGGTTGTCTTTTAAGAATACGTGTTCGCAATATTTGGTTTGCAATTATTCCATTGCATTTATCTTTTGTATAAAAATGCCAGCTCGTTTTATAATCGTGTTATGAAAAGAACTCCTTATTACTCAGTCGCCGACTACTGTAAAATGTAGGCGTAGAGAGGCCGGACTATATGGACGAAAAGCCTCCCCCCCCCCAAAAAAAAAACTGACCAAATGACATGTTCTAATATTAAGCAAATTTACGACAGTGACTTGTCTGGAACCAACTTTTCAATCGCTGTTGCAATTTGAGTAATAATTGATGAAAAAAATAAGAAGCCTAAAAGAACAGTTTTTCAGGAGAAGTGACTAAAAATTATTAGAATTTAGGAATTAATTGCAAAACTTTAAAGAGTTTAAAACTGGACGATGTCAATTAAGGGCCAACTTATTTTTTCAGTCAATGCAGACGTTTATCGTCACTCCGGTTGTTGCCACTTGATATTCGGAAAAAAAAGCCCCTCACAAAACGCCCTCAGAAAAGACGCCCCAACAAACACCTCTTGGAAAAACCATCCCAGGAAAAAATGCCTGGAGGAAAACCCCCTCTAGGAAAAAAACTCCCCAAGTAGGGTAAAATCCCCCAGTGGTGGTCATCGTAGCTTAGCCTCAGATTTAAGACGCTTAGCTATAAGAACATTAGTTTGCTTCAGATCGCTTAACGCTCCAAGAAATTTATATAAAACAAATGTTTTTGCATATTTACTAAACTCTCCATTTACAATTCATTTTTAGCTACTTTTTTTCGTTAAACTAAACTTCCTTTTCCGTCGAAAACGTCTATGGAAACAGGACACCGTCTCCAAGTTTTTAGATCGCCTTATTCTTGACTATCTTCGCGAGAACACCCAGAATTTTAATCTCACTATGTCGTTCGTATCAGTTTTTAAGAAAAACAGGATATCTTTTAAGTAAATCAAATGCAAACAAGGATGGACGTATCATAAAGGTAAAAATTCGCTAGTGGAATCTCTACTCGGGGCGTGGAATTGCTACACAATTTCAACCTTTTTAAACTGAATTTCTTAGAGCCTTGTTATCATCTGAAGCAAACTAATTTGTTGTCATCTGTTATGATGGGGACGCAGGAGTATGATGAAGTCTTAAGTAAAAGAATATTTTTCTCAAAATTGTTCTTCGCGAAATTAGTAAGCTTAATTCTTTCAGCTACACTATTTTTCTAATTCCTGTTTACGACCTAAATTATATTTTTCAAAATCACTGGTCATTACCGTACGCCCCTATATTTTCAGGGTGGTGGGTGGGGACATGCCAAACGTTACGCTGGCGTCACAAAGGGGGGGGGGGGGGGGGGCGAGAGGAATCTAAATTTTCATAAAAAGTGTTACGTAACTTTTTCACGTTATCCATATCTATTTCGAATTTTATTTTCATTTCACTTTATTTCATCAAAAATGCACCAAAATGAAAACAAAACGCGCGCACACAAAAAAAAAACAACGCTCAATTTAAAAAAAAAACTATTAAACTGACAACTAGGTTTCGGCAAACATAAGATTCAACAAAAAGATAAATGCAAAAGAAGTGATATAAGAATCAAAAGCCACGAGGGTGAAAGAATCTAAGTTTCAGCCAGTGACAGCATTGATAACAGAATAAAAATGGCTGCCATTAAGTTTTCTACATGGTGTACCAAGCCCAACCCATCTACTGACCGAAAAGTCTTCCTCAAAGAAAATTATTGTATCAACAATCACCCCCTCCCCCCCCCCCCGCCCACAAAAACGGGCTGGACCGGGGGGGGGAGGCAGATGACTTCACCCAAAAAATAAACGGCAAAATGAACTGAAACAAAACCCACATGAGTGAAAGTACCCGTCAAGTTTCAGCCGATCAAAGTAATGATATAAGAACAAAAACGGCTGCCACCAAGCTGCTACATAATGTACCAACCTGAACCGAAAAGTGTTCCCCTTAGAAAGTATTGATATCACACCCAAAAACAAACAACCGCCAAGCTAATCCTGTCGACTATTACTTCAGACGTTAAATGAAAAACTTGACCATTGCTACGGATTGTAGCAATGGTCAGAATTTTCATTTAACATTGATCTATTAGTCCGTGGGATTAGCTTAGCGGTTGTTCGTTGGTAGGGGTGACATCACTCCTTTCTAAGGGAAACACTTTTGGGTTAGGTTGGACGATATACCATGTAGCAATTTGGCAGACATTTTTGTTCTGATATCACTATTTTTATTGGCCGAAACTTGGAGTATTCTTTCACCCTTGTGGGTTTTGTTTCAGATTATAGACAGTTTTTTTTGTGTATCCTCATTTCCATCTGAATCTGAAGGAATACACCGATCTTTACGAATACATCTGGCTATCCTGCCACCACGCGCGAGATTTGCTGTAGAAACGGTAAAGGAAGCAACTGCTTTGTTTCAAAACTTGTGTATTGGAAAGTAATAGTGCTTTTTTACCCTTTGTGATTTTTATGTGTTCTTCATACTAACATAAACTGCAGTATGTAATGTTATGACGCTTTATGTTGTTCATGTCGTGCTCAGGGCCACTAGCCATTTAGATCGGGATCCCATACCACTGCTATTACAAATTGGCTTAGAAATCCAACGAAAATATTTGGTGTTGGAATTTCTGATCTTTTATCTCGTGCAACAAAGCTCATTTGTCATGAAATTTCAACCGAATCAGAACAAAATTACGAACGTTACCGTGTCCCAAACATATACACACATTCACAAACAGGCAGACACACGAAATCAGAATTCAGTCGAGTATTCGCCCTCGCTCGTTTCGCTTGCTCGGCCAGTAAGTTGCGTTCTAGCTGTGGCTAAAGCAGAGAACGAAATTTAAAGAATGGCGTGGTAAGTCAACCTGTCGGTTTTTTTATATTACTTCTATCAGGTCTACCAGAGAGAAAACAGTAACAACGTGAGACGAAATTAATAAAAGTTCCATTACATTGAGGGGTGGCGTTCGTAAATTCCTCGTATTTTTGTTGAATGGGCAACAAAGCTTCACTACGTAAGGGCTACATTGTTGGAGTAGGTGAGCGTTTAACAATAAAAAATTTGTGACTGGAACGACTGACGTCAACTGTAAGCATGAACTTAACAATGCGTTTGTAGATCATTGTTTCAAGACTTTATTCCATATAACGAAGCCGTTTTTTATGGCCGGAATTGTATGTTTGTTTATTTATTTGTGTGTCCATCTACTCTTCTCGAAATAGTGGCATCAAAAATTGGAGAAAGGGTTAGGATGGGAGGATATTTCTTCGATTTTCTGTCAGGCGTATTCTTGAATTGGTCCTAAATGCCCCAAAATAACGAAAAATGACCGTTTGCAACAATCAGAAACAATCGCAAAACTATACATGACGTTAACAATTGTTGACCAGATTTTTTTCGTGCAAGCCTCGAACTTTTCTGGAACGTACAGTAACAATAGTTTGGCTGCAACCACTAACAAGGATGAGCCAATTAATAACTGGGTGTTCTCAGTAACAATCAGCAAACACACCCAGCTTTGCTCAATAATATTTTATTATTTTTTTTTTTTTTATAATATTTTATTATCTGTTTTTAACTTGAAGTACTCCATCAAGTCACTATATGGGATGACACAGCTGAATCTATATAACTAAGATGGTACGATTTGTTTGTTAGCGTGTCGCCAGATCACCGAGATTTCCACTACTAATTCTATTCTATTAATGGCCGCAGTGGGATACAGAACTGATTTGTCTGTAGAAGTAATAATTCTAACTGTCTTTTCAGCAAAGATGCACGGTACTGATGCCGACATATGTTTTTCCAGTCACAATATTTTCGTGCAATCGGGATCTAGGCCTCTGCATCTCTTACCCCTAGCTCTAACTAAATCTAAAGAAAGCTTAGACGACTGCTAAGGGGAAATTACATGTATGTGTATGTGTGAATGTCAGAAGTGGGAATCTCGATAATCCGTATTCCATTGACCTCCGTAGTGGGGGGGGGGGGAGCTGTCCTAGTACAGACAAAAAACGTATACGTCAGAAGGATTCAAAGGGTTTTGTAGCGAGCGTTACGTAGACATCTATACCGTATTTAAAGAGGTGTAGTTATAAAAAAATCTCCTCAGCGAAGTGAGACGACGCCAATGGAGTGAGCGAAGCGATATTAATCATTAAAAACTTACGGTCGGTCGGTTTGTTTATATGTCCGTCTTCTCCTCCGGAAATAGGAAGGTAGAAATTTTAGAAAGGTCTCGAATGACAGGTAATTAATCCAGATATCGTTTAGGCGTATTTTCGTAGTTCTAGGTAAAAGTTTTTCCCTCGAAAAAAGCGAAAAAACCCTTTTGGACCATTGTTGAAACGAATTTTTCGAAGTTGATTGTTAGCTTTGGAACATCGCATTTTCCTGCGTAGAGGATGGCCCACAATTATTGTTGTGCGACGTAGGTGGTGCGTGGTCCACTAGTGTTATCAGTGGGGTTAAGACTTACAATCCGAATAGCCATCATTCAAGAATGAGGCACGTGCATCTCACTGATGGGACGACTGTTGGAGTTGCATTTTGTATATTTTAAATTCAAACTACCTATTTGGCCGTAAATTTAAATGAAATAACGTCTAGGCAAGAAAAGATTAAATGCTAAATGCTAAATTGGGCCTACTTAAACAAAATTTATATTGATAAAAGAAAAGACGTTTAGAAATATTTCTACGTTTGTGTTTGTAAAACATCGTCAGTCGATCAGTATACGTGTGCACTTCGTGTCATTAGGTTGTGCTCTATTCAGCAGTAGTCCAGCCTAATAATTTTAGTAAACACGAATAGTGTCTGGGTAAGATTTCGTGTTGCATAAGACCGCATGAAATGAGAGTTAATGTTTGCTCAAAAACACGTCATTGTCTTTTGATGCGGTACAACTATTTCTCCAGTGGTGATGAATAGAACTGAATTAATGCATAAAAACGCGAAACAGCACATAAAGTAAACATTCTTAAAATAAGTTAAACAAGAAAAACTTATGCATGGATGGTAAAAAAAATGAATAGGGGTTGGTGGTACTAACACAAATTATAGGCGACTTGAGTTCCTGGTGTTATATATACTCTGGCGTTGTTTTTGCTGTACAGCTTGCGCAGCGCAATTTATTTTAAATAAAAAATAATAATCTGTTCACAACAGAGATCACGTTGGAAAATTAGCAGCAAGACTTACTAACAGAAACGATAGAGTAGGGACAAGTTGTAGTTTGTTTGAACTGAAAACTTACGAAAAACGCACATTGTACGATCATTTGTCTCATTATTTGACTGATCGTATTTTGGTGTGCATTATCTGTCAGCAGAATACGACTTGCAACAAGAAATCTCCTCGAGCGAAGCGAGACGACGCCGAATAAGAGAGCGTTAGCGAGCGATTCAGCTAATCTTAATCATTAAAAACTTACGGTCGGTCGGTTTGTTTATATGTCCGTCTTCTCCTCCAAAAATAGAAAGGGTTGAAATGTGAGAAAGGTGTAAAAAGACAGTAAATTAATCCGGATATCGTTTCGGCGTATTTTCGTAGTTCTTGATAAAAGTATTCCCCTCGAAAAAAGAAAAAAAAAACCTTTGGACCATTGCTGAAACGAATTTTTTGAAGTTGTTTGTGAGCTTTGGTATATCACATTTTTTTGTTTAAGTAGTTCTATACGAGAGCGCATGGCTTTGGGCCAAGGCATTCTATATAAATAAATAAATAAATCATATTTTCCTGCCTAAAGGACGTTCCACAATCGTTGTGCCACGTAGACGGCGCGTGGTCCAGTAATGCTCTCAGTGAAGAATGAGGCACGTGCAGCTCAATGATGAGATAAGTGTTGGAGTGACGACGCCGCATGAATGACCGTTAACAAGCTACTCGGCTAGTCACTTTTTAAAAGGTTCAAAAGGTTTTGTAGCGAGCATTAATCGCGCCATCATCATTGTTTATTAGTTAACGAATGACAGTGTAAACTGAGTACCACAAATAATCAGCAACACGAACATTGTCGAGGAAATAGAAGCGCTACTTAATGTTGACGGTTGACCGAGATAACTTGTAAATAAATTCAAATCAGCAAACGCTTTAACTTTTAGTAAAGGCGGTAGCCTTTACTGTAAGGTTTGACCTCGGTCTCCCTTGTTAAAGCCGAAATTTTGATGCTTAATTTCTCCACCGTCTTCTAACACTCTCTACTGAAAATTGGTATACGAGATTTGTGGACTTGGCCAATACGTGTACCAAGTTTTATTAATTTCCGAGTTATCATAGTGGAGATCTGGACTTGAGATGAAAAAGTGATTTTCATTTTTGGCTTCTTGTTGGTACGACACGTTTCCGCTACGCTCTCTGCAGATCAAACTATTTGTCCTATAAAGCTGGTCTTAGCTCATTTTGCAGGTATTGCTCTGTAGATGTGCCCTTTCCATAAGGCCTTTTCTAATTGGTCAAGTGGTTTACAGGTTATGAAGTTCTAAACGACCAGATTGATTGTTTCACACTGTTTTAAACATTGTTATTATGCAACAATGCCAGTTAGCGAACACTAGCTGCAAGACGTAGACTGAAGATTAAAGGATTTGTTTCTGTTGGATTTGGACTGTTGCAGACATAGGGCCTTAGGGCTTCGGGCAGATGACCAGGAGTGGTTAACGCTCGTTAAACCCTTTTTTTTTAAGGATTTGTTTCTACTGGACCCGTGCATGATGCACGATGATTGAATTTCCCGAACTCACTTTCTCCCGGTGTTTTGTCGTGCCCGTACACCTCTACCCGCTTCCGTGCCCCCAACACCCCCCACACTGAACTGCACCCCCTATCAGACTCTCCCAGTGTGGGGTCTGTATCTCCCCGGCACCTTAGGCGTTTGGGCTTTGGTTTTAATGTATCCCCCCCCCCCCACCCCACATACGCCTCCCCCTCCCCACGAAATGTGAACGTCAGCCTCGCCCTTGTCATTCTTCCCTGGCCGGGAGTCGGGACATTCCCACGGATGTTTTGGTGTGGCCCCGGAAAAGTCAAAATGAAGTTTGATTGAAGTCTAAAGAAAACAATCACTGAGAAACTCAGGATTCAATAAGCAAGTAAGTCTACTCAACAGCGAAAGTGAAAACGTCGACAATGGCACACTCCACAACAAAATGGGTACAGTGTCGTTATAATTTGTTGCAATTATAATTGTTTTTCATTTACTGACTATGAACGGTCGCGCACACAATGATTGTTGTTGCTTGCTTTGAAACAATTCAGCTCAGCTCAGAAAGCCTAAATCTACGAAGCAAATAGACTATTTTATCGTTAATATCTGCCAATTTAGGCCGCGAAATTAGGAACGTAGCTCAGTTGGTTTAAAACTATACGGGTTTAGCTGAAACACGGGGTGTTTCATTTTACCCATTAAGTATGAACTGTCTTAGATGAAAGTTTGAAATACATAACACGTGCACCCAGAATTGTTTTGAACTGGGAATCCGGATGCGCAGTCTAGTGTAGCCCTTGTGAATGTGGTCGCTGACCCCGGTCCTTAGATCCCGGCTTCGAGTGAAGTTAAGTTGGTTTTGCAGCACACGAAACGCAAGCCAGCCTCCAAAAAGCGGCCTCTCTCAGCGAGCCCGGTGTCAAGCACAAAGTTCCAGGTTGTGAGTGGAAATATGTTTGCATTATTGGCTGTCGCCAATGAATCTCCTGCTTCGAGTGTGTATAGCACTGTGTGTGATGGTGTTGGCACGAACGAAGTTGTGGGTGGTACAGTGTCTTGTAGTGTTGCCAGCAATGTGTCACACAGTGAAGTGTGTGGCGAGGAGTTGAACAGTGCCGAAAGCAATGCAGGATCCTGGGCTGAATGTAGCGAAGAAGGTAGCTCTGGAGCAGGGGATATGATCGTGAGTTACCCTGGTAGTGGTGATCTCTCTGCTGGTACTGTGTCCAAAGAAGGTGGGAGCATCCTGGGTTCAGAGGGCGAGTTATTATCAGTGTAGTTCTCTTGCCTATTAATTCACTGTGTTTGCATGGAATGTCAGGGGAGCAATTTGGAATGCTTTGCATGTCGAAGTTGTCTCCCAGTCTACGTTGGTGGGTTTCCTTCGCATGCTGAAATCTCAGCCCTTGCATTCCTTTCTTAAACGTTGCCCGTAAACTTCATTTTACCTTATATTCACTCTCCTGTTTCTAACTTAATTACCCTCCAGTCCCGGTGTCAGTGGATCGACACCCTTCCGGGTTCTGACCACATCCAGGTGGTAAAAAAGCAACATTATTATTATTATTATTAATTAAAATGAATAATTTCATTTTTGAAGCAGTTTAATTTAATAATTCCAACTATAGGCCTGTGTACTTTTCACCAGCACTACTCGTTGACGTGAGTTTGGTCAGAACTACATCATAAAAGCTAGCCTTTCTCAAAATAGCACTCAGGCCAGTTGTCCTTACTTCGATTGGTCGGTCGAAAGCTTTGAAAATGAGAGGCTTAGTTCTAATATTAGTTCCGTGGCCAATATTTAAACAGACGCACACATAGCAAAAAATGCTTGAATTTACTGGCAATTCAAAACAACGTGAACATAGAACCGATCTATTTACAAAGCTGTGGCTCCGAAATGGACTGAAAATTATAAACAAAGACCTGCATTTTTTCCGAATGATTATTTTCCGCAACCCGAATACAGAAAAGAACAGTTTGATTAATACTATGACAATCATTCTGAGTTCAAACTTTCTACGATTATGGCCATTGAGTGAAACGTGTATAAAGAGCTGACAATGAGTACGTTCTTATTCTTCGATGGGATCTTCATAATGGGTAGACAATGTTTCTATTTCAAGTGCACCATATGGTTCAGGTTTTTGAGAGAGATGGCTGAAGTTTAGCGCAAATATATTTTACCTTGGCATGTTCATTATCTTTTTCCTTGCCATGAACATGTTCTTGTTCATTGGCATGTACTTTGGCATATTTAAAGGCTTATCACGTCCAGTAGCCTTTGTGGTATGGCATGGACGGCATTTTTCTCACTCCAGAATTAGAGTCCGGCCACTGAAAGAATGACTCGGCGTTCGTCGAATATCGCGCTTTTTTGCCAGTGGAAAAGGTGCACCTTGCCAACAGCGAGTTCAATCGAGCCCAGACATGGCGTCGAATTAGGCTTCGTTAGAATCGTTAGCGAAGCGCGGTAAAACTTAACACAGTCAAGCTCGGGAGATGTTTAATACGTCGTCTAGTATTTCGAATCTAGGGTGAGTGAATTTGGAGAGTATACAACTACCCACACATTCCAGAAAGTGTGCAGTGGCTGCTACTGAAGTGTCTTGACGGTTTGCTACACGTCTCACGCAAGGCGTAAGCCTAATGCTTTTCCGGGCAAGTGATGTACAGACACCGGGAAAAACAAAAGGCCGCGTCTATCATCCATTTCGCAGCTCAATTTTGTTTGACACGTCAATAATAATACGTATTATTGTAGACATGCGTACAAATAAACAACTCCCTATTGTTAAGAAAGTGTCGGCAGAGGCAAAGGAATGCTTGGGGTTTGCTGAAAAACGGATAGCCGTCTTGTTAGACGTCTTGGTAAATAAAAATAAAAATCCATTGTGCTGCTCTTATTTGTGTTGTTTCCCAACTGCTGATTACAATGTACTGTATTACAAGCTAAATTGACAAATCGGCATGAGGATTAGGATTAGTAGGGGGGGGGGGG
>JAHWFP010127318.1:18467-50577 GCA_023313725.1 Lithobius niger
TCAAAATGTTTGTCAACAGAACAAATCATTGAAAGAAGATTCGTGCAACACTACAGAGTTAACGCCTGGATACAAGAAATCTCACGAAATGATCGGAAGTGGACACAAAACAGATGTTGATTTGTAGCTCCACTTTGTTCTACGTATGTAAACAAACGAGAGGTCAACAAGAGACTGAGTTTGACAACCACTGTCAATGTATTTGTTTTTCCCGTTCATCCAGGATTTACACACGTTTCAAAGTAACACGTGTAAATTTATTGTAAGGCTTTTGTTATCGAAAGTAATAGAACACTGCCGAAATCACGAGACGGCTACGATTTACTGTAACAGTTGCCGTACGCAGTCCAGCAGTTTTTCGTGTTAGGTAGCACTATGCTTATTTTAGACACGTGGAGCTCGTCGTATTCTTCATTTGTCTATTTTATTTTATCCCTAAAAAAATTAAAGAGATTTAATTTAATATTTCACTCGAGATTTCACTATTATTTTGTTTGTTTGGATTTTGGGGAGCTGAATTTGGATGGCTTGCCTGCGTTACTTGTTGTTGCCTGGCAACCATTAGGGGAGGATGAATGATGCTTTAAGCGCGAGCGATGTTTATATTTTCAGTAACGACCTTGTTTTAAATCGTTTTTAAAAGTACTTCTAGTGGAAGTTATGAGAGGAACCACAAATTATCTTTCTTTACTGCTAAAATTATTTTATGTGTCGACGTAGCCATAACAACGTCTCAAAACGATCATTCCAACTGAATTCATTGCTAATGCACGGACTACCTCGATCCGATCGTGTACGTAGCGCTGCCAAACCATGGAAGAATCCTAGGTAATGAATGACCAAGAGTGCACCTTGCATGCACCTAAAACAAGCAAGCGAGGTCACGACTTAAACAATCGATGATAACATCAAGTCATTCTCTTAGTGGCCCTATTATAAAAGGTCTTCTGAATGCCCATGAAGATTACCACTTGCCAAAATGCCCGTCAGGTGTTGTTGAATGTTTTAACTCAAGGACCTGATGCGTTTTAGAACTTAGATAAATTTTCGTACTGAGTTCTCTATTGGATTGTGACCCTGTAGTGCAGTATTTTGTAAAGGTTAATGCCCAAAAACCGCGGGCAATTCGGAAACAATTGCCGGCGTGCGCTGTGCACCCTTGTGCCCTGTTTCCGAATGGCTCAAGGTTGAGGACTTTAAGCGAATGAATATCCCGCTAGCGATAACGATTGAACAGCCCATTCCTTGGTAATGTCATTGCCCTTGCAACAATGTCTATTGCGTCGTCCCAAACGGTCTATTGTAAAACAACTGTTTAATTTTTTAAAGAGAAGTTGTTTGAATGGGTTATTCGTCGTTGGGTTTTCGTAGCTTGAACAGTGGTGGGGCATTTGGAATGGAGCAACAATGCGTATACAATATCAGTTTTCTAAAGCGTACTCTTTCTACCCTAAGGTCAAGAAAAGATAGAGATTTCGTTACCAAAGGATACCAACCAGGATGCACAGCTCTCTATGTAGGCCAGAGTAAATACGCTATTTCCAAACGCCTAAGGTCAAACAAATCGAACTTTAAATTTAAAAACCAGAAAGGTCACTCGTACAGAATTTAAAAAGGGGCATGAACCCAGTATTTTATAGCCTAAAATGTAGGTATTAAAAAGGACCGGGGCATTTTAAATGTTATTTTAATGAAACTACAATATTGTTGTTGTTATTATTCTAGTTGGAGAAATGCAAAATTTTGAAACCCTATACTTTTCCCCCGGGATTGACATAGACCAATGAAATTCGGTATTTGCGGTCGTGGCATAACTATATCATATCAAAAAGCAAAACTGTTAAAAGTGACCCCTAAGTTCCGAATGGTTCGGCCCTTCAATGGCGTGATATCAACACACCAAAACATTCGCCAAGTTAACATCACCGACTAATAGTTCGAAGGTTAAATTAAAACTAGAACGTTGCTACCGTTGGTACCAATGTTCAAGTTTTCATGTAACGTCCAAAGTACTATTCGGTGCGATTAAGTTTGGGAATGTTTTGGTGTGTTAATATCACTCGTTTGAAGGGTGGAACCATTCGGAACTTGGCGGTTTCTTTTACCAATTTTGATTTTTGATATGATATCACTTCTTTTTTTTAAAATTATGTTTTAGATTCAACTCAACTAGCCTGCAGATTTGTAATAATTTGCCACGTTCACTAGGTTATAGCTTGAGTGGCAACTTTTCCAATATTTTAATTTCGTATTACTCCTTTGAGAAGCCGAACCTTTTACAAATTAGTCACCAGTTCAATTTTTGGTCACCAGATTAGTTTTTGGTTTTGTTTTAATTTTTTTTACGGTAGTTTTTTTTTTTAGTTCATATCACTCTTTTGTGAGATCGAACTAGTCTCTACGTGGCGACCACTTTACCTGTTTTTGGTTTTATTTTGACATTTTGTTTGTTTTTCGTAAAATAAACGTAGACACAATTTCTTTTGCAACGCTGTTCAGATTTGTGACGACACACTGACGTGAGCCTAGATACGCACGTAAATATACGCGCTGTCATTATCAGAACTTTGGCCGTCCAATGAGAGAGGATTCCGACAATACTAACAAAGGTTACAACAATACTTTCGTAATTTCGCGCCCTGCCAAGCCATTCCCGTTACACTTCTATGCTGTAAACCAGAAAAGGTTTGCAGACCGTATCGTACTGCAGCCATTCTTCCAATTTCTTATCTGGAAGAATTCCCGTTATTTCGGTATTGATGAATAAACACCCTATGGAAATTATAGGGACACCCGGCCTGCCTTATTACATTCCGTGTGCCAAATTACAGCTACGCGCAGATCGTCATCCGTGCAATTACAGCGCCAAGGTCGGCTGGGGTGGTAGCTGCGTTCCTCACACAGCTGCTGTCTCGGTTGGCTTTGGGAATTGTACGCGAGCCAGAATCAAGTCAGCGACTGTGTCGTCACAAACTGGAATGATTCGCGTATTTTAAAATCACAATTTATAATTTT
This sequence comes from Lithobius niger, assembly GCA_023313725.1. Classification (NCBI taxonomy): domain Eukaryota; kingdom Metazoa; phylum Arthropoda; class Chilopoda; order Lithobiomorpha; family Lithobiidae; genus Lithobius; species Lithobius niger. Next base: position 21,483 of record JAHWFP010127318.1, read on the forward strand.
CGAGGCTATACCTTATAATTTTGCTTCGGCGATCTATTGGAATAATTAATTTTAATTTTTACCGCATTAGTCTATTAGATTTTAGATCTCATGTTAATTATTCGAAAATTAGTAAATGTACTCACAGAGATGAAACGTCATGATTATTGTACGCGCGCAATGCATCATATAGTTGCGGGTCGTTCTTAAATATAGTTAACAATATTCAACAGAATATCTTCTAGACGCCACATTTTAAAACGGTTTTTAGCAAGGGAAAGACTAACGATAAGTAAATAGACCTTTGGGGCCGTATTTGATGTGGAGGATCGAGAAAAATGGCGCTGGGAGGTATATCCCTTTAACATGGGGATGAGCGGACTAGAATTACTAGTATGTAGCTAGTTACACATTTGCAATATTATTGAGGGTCAGTTTTGCAATGAAAGCTGCTTAGGTGACATTCCTTCACTAGCTAATTTTTGTAAAGGGGGTATCTCTCCATTTTAACACAATTTAAGCTTTTGTACCGCATTATTATTTTTCCCCTAGTATCTGAAATGTGCCGAATTATGCTTCAGGATATTAGACACTTACGCTATGGCGTCGTGCAACAATGGTTTACCTTCTCGACAACTGAATATGATGTTTGTTGCCTAACTTGGCGCGACATACTAGAGTGTGTTTAGATACTGCCCTCCTGACGGGATAATTACAATAATGGACGGACCATTGTTAACCATTGATAAAATAGGTAGCATTTTTGCTCACGGGCATTAAAATTGGTTATTGACGAAAAAATTCTTGGTAATCGTGTTAAAACATAATTCTTAGCAGTACAAATCACAAGTTATTCTTAACAGTACATATCGAACCAGCCATGGAATCCCTATAAAATAAGCACCCCAAAGCCATGTCGACCCTGTTTACCCTCCCTGAAGCTTGTCCAACAAATTCGTGAGGTCGAGTTAAAGGATGAAATTTGGTGCGTAAGTTATTCTTTTTAGTACAAATTGAACTAGCTATGGAATCCACTTGAAATACTTTCAGCGTCCCCTGTGCCTCCTCCCGGAGGCCTATCATAGAATTTCTTGCAGACAGCGCTAAATGCATAAAGTTTGGTACAAAAGTCGTGCTTAGAAGTACAAAACGACACACGGATTAACTTACTTAAGACAGGCCGGCTTGTAGTAGTTTAGAAAGAGTAAAGCCCATCGGTTCTGGGATTTGGGTTGTTTTCGTGTAATAAGGCTTTGAAACGACTTATTAGCTGTTTCGTTAACTTTTACTTTATTGTTTTTTCCTTACTAATGCGGTGCAGTATTCAGTCATTACGGCTAAAAATTGTTTAAGTGCAGGCTGCACCTGTTATGTTTTACATTCCTGAAATCTTCTGAAATTTTACAGCTACGCGAAGTATGGGAAGGTCAAACCACAATTTGTCATATTCCTAGGTGAATTCAATCAGCCTATATTAATTTGCAATTTTGTCTACTTAACATCTCATTTCTGCGTTCAATTCATCTGCAGTACGCCCTTCCTTACACCGAATGTCTAACTAGAGTTGTGTTTAAAACTGGAAAGTGAGTATTGGCCCATTTATTAGGCTCTACATTGTCCTCTTTGCAAACGACAGGAAATGATCAAACTAAAAAATGTAGAAGTCAACCAAAACACGCATTAAAAGACTACAAATTAGTTAACTCATGAGTGAGAGAAACACGTGGATAAAATAGCACTGTCGTACATAATTGTGAAAGGTGCCAAGATTTACGAAATTATGCTCAAAACCATAAAAGTGAAAGAGCCCACCGAATCGTTGACACTAACTGTAGTCATTTCTGAGCCAAAACGAATACACATATTTGGAACCCGAACAATAAACGATGGCGTAACTGGGACCTGCTAATACTCAAACCTTAGGAATCGCACAACATGACTTCGAACCGAAATCAACTAAGAAAATACCAGGTGTCATTAAGAGCTAAAGACCAACACCATTATATACATAGATCTTAGTTTCTTCAGCAACTACCAACATAGTAATAGCCATAGGCAACAACTTTTCACCATTCCCTCTCCATAATATAAATAACAACCATCCCAACAAAGAAACCCACAAAGATTAAATTTGACTTACGAAAAAATAATCAGCTCACCAATTTGCAAATAACCAAATAATACGAATTAGGTGATCTCTCATTTTTATCCGCAGCTGGCAGGGCCACAACTACATACAATTCTGGGGACCCTGGGCGAACCATATGAAAATTTGAGATTTGAGGACTTTTTTTCAGGCATTAGCCACTTATAGCATGGCAGACTTCGTTTGGGGGTCCCTCCATCATGGACTTTAGGTCAGTACTTTTGTGGCCCCCAATTAAGGCCCAGTAACAAGGTAACTTTAACCGGACCTTTATTCCAGGGAAAACTGGAGTGTGGTTTGGGCTGCCAAAGCCATGAATTGAAATTTTTTTGTAGGTTTAAGACGCTAATCCTTATGTTCATACGTTCGTACGCTAATCCTTACGTTCATACGTTCGTATGCTAATCCCATATGCTAATCCCAAAAGACGCTCCATTCACTGAATCTCTAAGCCAAGTTTTCATGCGTGGTAAGCTAGAAAAACGTTTTCATTGCATATTCTCTGTTAGGTTTATGGGGAAAATCAACGCACGAGCTGAGGCGGATGGACTGCTGGTTACAGACCTCAGTGTGGCTACTAGCCAAGCAGCAGTTGCTGCACTTTATATAAACAGTAACATAACTTAACACTCTTAACACATTACGTTTACCTGCAAGTTTGGATTGGTCCGTTCAAAAGATGTGGAGTAGCTAAAAATCATGATCCTACTGTTTTATACTGTCACCAACCACGCTACTGAAAGCAACAGGACGTACGTAGGAGGAAATAAACGACAATAGAAACAAGAGTTAAAAATCTGCTGGATTCGCTGTTACATTTTATCTCTTAATTTATTACGTTTACCTGGAAATTTGAATGTGTCCGTTGTAAAGATGTGAGAATAGCTTGACCTTCTGTTTTATACAATCACCAACCAAGGTATTGACCGCAAAAGGAAGTTGGTGAAACAATTGACAAAAGCAGTGGAGTTAAACATCTGCTGACTTTGCTGTAGCATTATTTAAACTACATTCACAACAGACAACGTCCAAACAGTGAAACACAAAGTGACTTTATGTTAGGACGGATACAAATATGAAAACATAACCATACACTAAAAAAATGTTCATAGAGTAGGCCTAACGATATGCGTGTAGTATTCTCATAGGCATACCTTGATCTAACATTGATGTTGTAGTACTATACATTGTGATTAACCCGGTTGCGTGTTGATCTGTTTCAAACATGCAATATGCTTCACACACGCTGAGTATCTTTCACTTAATTTTCGCCAATATCAACCTTGTGCCGCACCAAATTATGTGGGAAAAGACAACGAATTTTTATTTTTTCATTTTTACTAAGCCACTAATTTCGGTTCTTATTATGTTAGTCATGTGTCTGGACTATGAAGATGCTCACTGGAATCTGCATTAAAATTCAAAAACAAATTAGCACTTGCCTTTATGGTAAATTCTAAGAAAAAAAGACTCCTTTAGGGTTTCTTAGTTTGTCAATAAACCAATTACCGTCAAAGTAAATTCTCCATTAGGCCTACCTGATTTGAATAACAAAACTGCAATTAATAAAATAAGGTCTTAAGTCACGTTACCACGGGAACGTCTAGTTGCTACGAGTCGTTGCTGGATATTATCAACAGCATATTACGACGTCACTCTATTGCATCTTTCCTGTCCCTTTCCTACCACTGATCTTTATAGGCTACGATGCGCATTACGCTGTAACGCTAGTTGTGTTCCCAGAGGCGCACCGTGTTGCGAAAATAAATAGGCTTACTGAACAATTCAAATCTCCGTTAGCTTCTACTTACGAAATTAAAACTGTAGGTAAAAATTAGGCGTACAATCTGACAATTACGCCTATAATGTAAAATAGGCCTAAAAGCTAACACATTTTTAACCGGCAATGGTGATGGTTACTGCTTTTAGATTATATAATAAAGATCGCTGTTGCAGTGCGTGGTATGGTAGAGAAGTGTGCCTCAACATTGTAAGTGGCAGGTGTCGCCTCAACATTTTAAGTGGCAGAACTGTACAGAGGACCGAATGCGACTACAGGTAGTCGCCTTAGCCGCTTGTTTGTTTGTGTACTTTCATAGCCGTGAGTATACCTTCACAGCTATGCGTATGGGTTTAAAAGCTCTGCATTTATCTAAGCAGCGAAGTCATTTTTTGTTCAGTTTGGATTTGTTTTCCATGAACAAACAAAACAAAACCTTTGCAATAACACTCTAGTGAGCCAATGTATTCTGACAATCGAGTACTGAAACGACAAGCATGCTATAATCTACTGTTAGATGACAATACAAACAATGGTTGCAACAATGATTTTGAACTTACGTGCCACCTTAGGGGCGCGTGCTTCCAGCAGCAACCATCATTTTACCAGTGTGCCATAATTATTAGGTGTGTCAACTTTCCGTAACAAGCTGTAGACATATCTTTGTACCCTATGAGAATTAACATGGAATGTTCTTAGCTAGCCAGCCAGTAACACAAATCAACTTCGTTAAGGGCACTCGTTCTCTATAAAACATACGTTCCCAACTTTAATGTTGAGGTTTTCTTCGTTACTAAACCCAACACATCTGATTCCAATGATTTGCAAAGATTTCTAACGGATGGGGAATTTTCACCATAGGTTGAAAATAATCAGAAATATGCTTGTTACAGTTAAAAGACACAGTATAAGCTAATGAGCCCCTTTTTACATTTGTCAACAATTAAGCTCTGTCAACAATTAAATATCATCTACTTGGCGGCGACACACTAGCATGTTTCTACATATAAGTCCATAATACATGCTCAAAGTATCTTAGCTATTTTAACGTCTGATCTTCGCTGTTTTCCTATTGTTTGCTTTTCTCGTGTATTATTTACAGTGATTTGAGTGCATTGATTTAGTACACGGAATTAAACCTACAAGAAACTCGAACGTAAAGGGGGGGGGAGATGAGGCTTAATGGCGCGTCGACGGCTTGGTCATTAGCGCCAACCTCAGTCACAGTGCAGTGGTCCGGGTTGCCACTGCACCACACATTACAGAGATATTATTCAAACCCCTAATCTAAATCCTGTCATACATCTGTACCTCCTGCAAAAATTGAAAAACACCGGACAGGAGGACAGACTTATCGCCCAATTGACGCACAATGTCATGCGGAAGATGGAAACGACGACGAAAACCATCAAGATGGCAACAATCAACAAGGAAGTGCCGGACCGTAAGTGGCCGCCGACACCAATAACATTCAGGATGGTCAACCCCCCGCAAAAGGAAACAGTAAGTCGAGTGTGACCAATGCGCAAACGGGCCAACACCACCTCCTCGCGGCGACTGCGGCGACACGCCGAGTGCTATTCCTCAACAGTGCCTTTAATAGCTCGTAATTTATTGCCGTCCTGTCCATCCCACGAGGCTTGCCAAAAAGCATGTAACCTCAGACGCAGAGTTGGAAAAGCGTCCGAGGGAACAAGGCTGAGATCCCTTCCGTAAAGGTCAAGTAACCACAAATTGTCCTAAGATCGGTCAGAAAACACAAGGATATATTGATAGCTCTAAACACAAAATCTTTACACGGAGAAACTAATACTAAATAATTACTGTGACAATTTAATTTGATTTGAAGAAAATAAATTTAATCTCTCGTAAGTAGGATATTCTGCGTTTTCGACGTTGCTTTCAGTATAAGAAATTTATAATAATAAATTACAGGGAAAATATTATGCCGTTTTTGGACGAAGGGATAACACGGAAATAAAAAATATAGAAAATGTCGCTTTTTGTAGCTCAGTAAACCAGAACTAAGTAACCAGAAGTAACTAAGAAGAGTTACTTGGTTATAAAATATTTTATGTTTTGTTTTTTGGTTAATTATTCTTAAAGACAATGTAACATTCAAATCAGGATATGGATAAATGTCATTGTTTATATTTGTTTGATGAATCAATCGAATTCATCTTCTGATCAAGTTCAGAATCCACGGCAGTGCTACACTTAATGCATCAAAGGGTTAGCAAAGTTTATTCAGGACGTTACGCATTGACGAGTGACTGAAAATGGGTAATGGGTTTCAGCACGCAATGCTCGATTGAAAGTGAAAACTGTGATGGAGGAACGTGCACGCAAGGTGATACCACGTGCGGCGTTAGTCCTGTTTTGAACCATGTCGATACAAACATTCTGTGATTCTTATCAAATTTCCTCGCATGTGTGTATTTGTTCGTAATTTCCTTTATGGGATACTAGGTAACGTATGACAAGGACAAAAGAAAGGAAAATCATACAAATTTTTGTGTATGAACAACAGAAGGTGCGTGCACGGTTGTCCTTAAAGCCATCGGAATTTGCCGACGCCTGCAAAAAAATTTGTATGTTCAAAAAAATTCTAAGCAAAACGAGGCTAACACATTTCAAAAGATTGGTTGTTTTGTGAGTCAAATTTGTAAAGCAAAAACAAAGCGTATAGAAAAGAACGAACGAAAGGAGAGTGCATTTCATACAAACGTGCACAATACTGCAGTTGTTATACTGTTTCTGTTCAGTTGACAAACATGACAGACCATCAGCACATGGTGCGTAATAAACTCAGAGTAATACAGGTAAGGGGAAAATATTTGTTTAATCCTTAAGTGAAACCTAACATTTCCGGTCATGAATGAGTCTTGGTACTTTGTAGAAATAGCCGATTTTCTAATATTTAATGCTTTAGAAGTAAAACCCAGTAATTAACAGCAGTGGGTAGTTTAAAATGATCTTCTGTGTACCACTGCATATCCAATGGTAGTGGCGCCAGAAAGTTCCAGATACGGAGTACTATTGTTTTCCACGGCCGAGAAATGGGAAGGAAAGGGGAAGGAGAAGCTCGTATTAGGAATTTTTATGACTTTTTCAAAAACTACTTTCGCCAGTTAATGGACGTTTTCCTATGTTGATTCCGGAAAGCTTCTAGCCATTTCCCAACGAAAATTTCCCAACGAAAATGTTCCCAACGAAAATGTTCCCAACGAAAATTTATCAACGAAAATCCCTGACGGGGGAACCCAACTTCGCCAAAGAGGGTTCTTGCTCCCGCTATGGCCTATGGCACATGCTATGAAGTCACCCCTAAGGTTCAAGTCAATATTTCATGCCTAATAAATTTAAGTGAGGTCTTACAACCAAATCCATTGCATTGCTTACTTCCGTCAATGCGGTAATTATGTAAGCCTCAGCATGCACTTGCATGTTTAACGTTAAAATTTGAAATGCTATAGATTTGCCCAGAATTGACATGGACCAACGAAATTCAGTATTTGGAGTCGTGTTATAAATGTTTCACTGCATTAAAAATTTTATTGACAACAACCAATCCGTTTGGCCTCCAGAGCATGACCACTTCATATTGTTGTTGTTAGGGATATTTAACCCCCAAGGCTCCCCACTAGCGCACCCCTCCCTGATGCTTGACAAACAAATTATTGCAGATCAACTAAAAGCATGAAATTCGGTATGCAGGTCATTCATATCAGTACAATTCGAACTAGCTATGGAACGCCCATGAAAGCAACCAAGGCCTGTAGGCGCCCACCCAATACCCGCTCCATGAGGCTGTTACGCAACAAATTATTGTGGATCGTACTAAAAGCATGCATCGTAGTACACTTGTCAGTCTTACCAGTATAAATCGAACCAACCATGAAGACCCATGAAATACTACCAAAGCCTCCCCCAGCATATCCCCCCATGCACACACATGCAGCATCATTGACTGACAAACCTTTGCTGAACGTACTACAAGCATGCATTGTAGCATAAGAATTCGAACTACATATGTAACGCCGTGAGATACCCCCAAGGCCCCCCATGCCTACCTGTGTTTCCTCTATGAGGCTGAAGACCGACAAATTCGAGATCGTTTTGCACCTCTACACTTGAATTTTGTACCAAATTTCATGCTTTTAGTGCTGCCTGCAAGAATTTCTATGATAAACCTGTGGGTATCTCACGTGGGTTTCCTAGCTAGTTCGATTTGAACTGCAGAGACCAACTTACGTGCCAAATTTCATCCTTAAACTCGATCTGCAAGAATTTGTTGATCAAGCCTCAGGGAGGGGGAACAGGGGCGTGCATGGCTTTGGGGTGCTTATTTTGTAGGGGTTTCATGGCTAGTTCGATTTGTACTGCCAAGAATAACGTGATTTATACTGCTAAGAATCACGTTTTAACACGATTAGCAAGAATTTGTTGGTCAATAACCTCATTTAATACCTATTGTAACAATGGTTAACAATGGTTCGTCTATTACTTTGGATATTGTCCTCGTCAGGAGGGCAATATCTAAACACACGCTAGTGTGTTGCTCCAAGTTAGGCAACAAACATCACAACAAATATCACATCAATTCAATTCTCGATGTTGTAAAACATTGTAGCGCGACGCCATAATGTCAGTGTCTTATATCCTGAAGCATAGTTGGGCACATTTCAGTTGGTTGGGGAAAAAATAATAATGTGGAACAAAAGCTTAAATTCTATTGAAATCGAAATCAATGACCCACCTGACAAAAATTAACTCTTGTAGGAATGCCAGCTAAGCTGCTTTCAATGCAAAATCTGACCCTCAATAACGTTGAAAATGTGTTACTACTAGCTAGCTAACTAGGTAGCTAGCTAGTCCGCTCATCCCCATGTTAAATCCCATTGGGTGATTATTCATCGATACCGAGATAACGGGATGGCGTCCAACTATGAAACTGGACGAATGGGTGCAGTACAATACAATCTGCGTATCTTTTATGGTTTGGAGCCTGTGGGCGTAACGGAGAAGGCGTGGGAGGGCGCGTAAGTACGAAAATATTGTTACAACCATTGTTAGTATTGTCGGCATTTCGCCTCTCATTGGACGGCCAAAGTTCGGACAATGAGAACGTGTATACTGACGTGCAAAGAAATTGTATTCATGTCCAATTCACGAAAAATAAACCAACTGTCAAAACAAAGCAAAATAAACAAAGCCAAAAACTGGTAAAGAGGCCACCAAGTTGAGAGTGGTTCGGCCCTTCAAAGGAGTGATGTCGACACACCAAATCTAACTAAATAAAATAAATTACAATAAAATTAAAACCAAACCAAAAAACTGTAAACAGGTGACTAAGTTGAGAATGGTTCGACCTATAGGCAAAAGGTAGTAGCAAAGGGTTGAAAACTAATTTCTTGTTGACGTGGCATTTTATTACACATCTGCACGGTACTGGAGTTGAGTCAATACAAAATTAAAAAAAAAGGAGTGATATCATATCAAAAACCAAAACTGGTAAAAGGGACCGCCAAGTTCCGAATGGTTCGGCCCTTCACAGGAGTATTATCAACACACCAAAACATTCGCCAACCTAATCGCACCAAATAATACTTTGGACGTTAAATGAAAACTTGAACTATTAGTCATTTATTAGTTCGAACAGTTAACTTGGCGAATGTTTTCGTGTGTTGATATCACTCCTTTGAATGGCCGGACCATTCGGAACTTGGCGGACCGTTTTACCAGTTTTGGTTTTTGATATGATTTAAGGTACTTGGGGAAAATAATACACTGCGGCACAAAAGCCTAAATTGTGGTGAAATGGAGAGCAATGACCCACCTGACAAAAATTAAATTGTGTATGAATGTCAGCTAACCGGCTTTCAATGCAAAATTTTACCCTCAATAGCGTTGCAAATGTGTTACTAGTTACTAGTTTCTTCTAGTCCGCTCATCCCTATGTTAATCCCCATATGGTGATTATTCACCGTTACCGAGATAGCGGGAAGGCTTCCAGCTATGAAATAGGACGAATGGCTGTAGTTCGATACGAAAAACGGAAATGGCGGGACGAGTGCGTACGTACAAAAGTATTGGTATAACTATTGTTAGTATTGTCGGTATCGTTTCTGATTGGACGGCCAAAGTTCGGAAAAAATGGCAACATGTATACTGACGTGCTTATCTAGACACATGCTAGTGTGTCGTCACAAATTTAAACAACGTTGCCAAAGAAATGATGTCTACGTCTAATTCACGAAAAACAGAACAAAATGGAAAATAGAGCCAAAAACTAGCCAAGAGGCCATCAAGTTGAGAACTGCTAGGCCTCACAAAGGAGAGATATGAACTAAATAAAAAAATTAATTGAAAAATTAAAACAAAACCAAAAACTGATAAAGAGGCTAGTGAGAATGGTTCAGCCTCTCAAATGGGTGATATGAAGCTGTTGATGTGGCACTTAATTACACATCTGCAGGCTAGTTGAGTTGAGTCTAATATACAATTATATCACATCAAGTAATATCATATAAAAAACCAAAACTAGCAAAAGGGGCCGCCAAGTTCCGAATGGTTCCCTCCTTCAAAGGAGTGTTGTCAACACATTAAAACATTCGCCAAAATAGCACCAAATAATAATAATACCTTGAACGTTAAATGAAAACTTGCACATTGCGGCCGAAAGTAGCCATATGCTACTTTTCATTTACCATCGAAATGTTAGTCGGCGCGATTAACTTGGTGAATACTTTAGTGCGTTGATATCAGTCCTATGAAGGGTCGAACCATTCCGAACTTGGCTGCCCCTTTTATCAGTTTTAGTTTTTGATATAATACAGACATTCTCCTTCTCACCTTTCTTAGCAAATACATGCAGTGTAATGTAGGCTACAATGATATACGAACAGTAAATCAAGACACACGCTAGTGAGTTGCCTGCCAAGATTAACGTTAACATAGAGATGCAATATATACCATAATTATACAATATATGCATCGCACTTTTGGAATTAGGCACCTGACTCATAGGGCTTTGTTTTGTCCTTAAGATGGGGGCCATCCTCTGAGCTTACATTGGGTTGACCTGCACCCCCTCAACCCCTAGATATGAAATTTAACTTTTTTCCTGTGAGAAAAAGACGTTTGGTTTCAATTGGGGAAATATGCGCATTGCCCATACAAAATGATAGCCGGTATGCTAATTGGATAATCGGGATGCACTTTGTTATATCTTCAATGTAGTCCCACGCCCACATGCGTGCTTCCCCTTCCGGTGTAGAAAATTATCCGGTGCACCCATCAAATGCTTTACAGCACTTAGATTACACACCTGACGCATAGAAACAAAGATTGTTCCTGGAATGGGGGCCATTGGGGCGCCCTGCCCCCCCCCCCAACCCCTAGTTATAAAACTTATTTTTGTTCCTGTGAGAAATAGACGGTTGCTTACAATTGGCGAATTACGTACATGACTCAGCCAACCTGATAGCCAAAAACGGCATGCTAATGAGATAAACACGATGTGTTTTATTACATCTTCAATGTAGCTCCCATGACCTCATGAGAGCATACCTGCTCGGTGTGCAAAATTGTCCGGTGCGAGTGCCCCTACTAAAGGTTCTGCAGCACTGAGATTGCACACCTGACACATAGAACGAATGTTTGTCCCTAAGATGCAACGGAGGGGAGTGCACGACCTGACATTGGGGCACCCTGGGTATTGCTTGAACGTTCCCAGGGGTGTTTTTTTTTCTGTTTTGTTTAAGGCACATAGATAAACTTTGTATCTGGGGGTTGAGGGGAGCCTGGCGCCCCAATGTAAGCTCATGCAGTAGCCCCCATCTTAGGGACAAACCTGGGTCGTATTTGTTAGAAGTGTATTCTCAGTGATATAGAATGTTTGATTGGGGCACCGTATGATTTCCTGAACCGTGCATGGAAGCCTCATGTGGGCGTGGCGGCTACATTGAAGATGTAATAAAACACATCCCGTTTACCCAATTTGCATGCTGTTTTCGACTATCACGTTGTCTGGGCCATGCGCATATTTCCCCAATTGGAACCAAACGTTTATTTCTCACAGGAAAAAAATTAAATTTTATATGTGGGGGTTGAGGGGGGCAGGGGAGTAGGACGCCGCAACGCAAGCTCAGTGGATGGCCCCTATCTTCGGGACAAAACAGAAGTCCTATGAGTCAGTTGCCTAAATCCAATTCTGTAGGGCTTTTGGTGGTGTTCAACGGACTTTTGGACCCCCCCTCCCTGTATATATAGATGAGTATGACGTCCACTTGACACGTTGTGTCTTTACAGATAACGTACTTTAGCTGTTTTTAGTCACCTGAGGATAAATAACAAATCGACAGAAAAGGGTGAAACTTTTTGATCGGGAGACTTGGGTCGCCTGACAACATAAAAGTCACTACTAATAACAAAGCTTACCGTTTTTTGTTGTTGGAAAAACGACGTGAATCACGTCGATATTTGCCTAATCAAGACACACGCTTGTGTGTCATCCGCCAAGATTAACGATAACTTCCAGATTATATATATATATATATGAGCATGGCGACCACTATAGTTTGTTCCATATTATGTTTTCAGAAAAATGACTGGATGACGACTCGTTTCCTTGCACTAAAAGCGAAAAAAAACATTGGAAATCACATTTGTACACTCAACTAAGTTACTGTTAGGGTTTACGAATGGGATGTTTATGGATTTTTGCACTTGTAGTAGAAGAAAACCTGACGTCATACAGTCAGTTTTCTGAAAGCATAATGTGGAACAAAGTATAGACACGTTATGTCTTTACAGTTATATCAGTTAAACAATGCGACAGAAAAGGCTGAAACTTGTTTAATTGGGAGACTTTGGTCGCTGACAACAAAAAAGTCACTATTAATGACACAGCTTACCGTTTTCTTACTTATATACTAGCTGAAGCCCGTGCTATGTACGGGTGGTGTTGAATGCACAGCTTGCAACACTGGTTAGGCTGATGTGTGTCCATGTTCGACCGAAAGAAGTTTGTTCAAATTGTTGCGCATACCGTCTAACAAACGCTGATTTTCGTTTGCTTCGCTCACTCAGGCAACGCATCCTGTGACTCAAATCCCCCCTCCCATAACTGCTAAAAGATCCTCTCTGTCTAATGATCACTTCTATTAAATTCTTTCATGTTCGTGTTGGTGGAAATATCAGCTCATATTGTGACTCAACCCCCCCCCCTCACGGCTAATGATCCCTCTTTTGTAACGCACACTTCTATTATATTCTACCAGCCATGTTCATGCTGGTGGAAGTAAATAAGGCTCAATGTGGATTTCCAGAAACATGCTGTCCTGAAAAACCTGAAAAGCCTGATTCAATCAGTTTCGTTGGTTCTGCTCGCAAGAGCTGGTCGAAAATAGGCGCCACTGACGTTTTGTTTACTTTTTTAACAACGTGTTTAGGCCCAAATCATTGAAATGGTTGTTGAAATTATTGTAGTACATGATTGTCGAAGTGGTGTATGTGAACATCAACCATATCAAAACCCTAGGACAAACGGACGACGTTAAAATGGTTTAGGTAAACATTAAACTACATTGAAGGTGTAATTAACTCTACATGTGTCACGCAATAAAGTGAGGATGATATAGAACTATAACTAGAATGGAACTGGAATGGAACTAGAATTTGTTGATCATCAGCCTCATGTTTAGGATACAGGGAAGCACCGGGGTGGGGGATGTATCTCATGGGATTCCTTATGAAGTTCGATTTCTACTGCAAGAATTCATGTTTTTTCGTACGTTCAACAAGAATTTGTTGGTCATTGACGCTTCATGGGGGTGCACAGGAGGGGGGGATCTGGGTGAGGCTGTGGTGGTATTGCATGGGGATCCATGGCTGGTTCAATTTCTACTGCTTGGAATGACAGGTGTACCACAATGCATGCTTCCAGTACGATCAACAAGAATTTTTCGGGAATCACCCTAATGGAGTGGGATAGGGGTAAACAATGAGAGGAGTAGTGCTATGTGAAGTTGGAGGATTTACCCTTTAAGCCTTTTTAGGAGGGGGAGGGGGGTTGGGGTTGGGAGGGTGTGTGTGTGGGGTGTTATTGTTGTTGACACTATTGTTCTAAGTTAATTAGGTTAAGAGTTATAGCAGTTAGAAGTTTTTGACCCATTAGTTACTTTAATAGGTGGAGGTGGTGGATCCCCTCGGGGCCCCTGCAGGGGAGGAGGGTGGGATGAGGGTGAAGGGGTGTCACGTGGGTGGTCGGGTAGGGGTGTGGCAAACCGCTCGAGGGGGGGGGGGGACAGGGCATGAAAGGTAAATCATCGGGAAGACGGCAATCGGGCCGGGAACGCGTTTTCCACAGAGTTTTCGCGTGGTGGGGTCTCGAAAGAGAGCCGGGCTGGGGGTCTCGAAAGAGCGCCGGGGCCGGCTCGGGAGGGAAGGGGAGGGGGGGGGCGAATACGCTGCTGGCGTCGAGCGGGGTTTTCCCCTCACGGGGCAGGAAGGAAGGAAGGAGGGTCTCGAGGAGGGCCGGGTCGGGGAAAAAAAGGGGTGCGGAGGGATTTCGGGTGAGGGAAAGAGGATTTTGCGGGGAAGGGAGGATACGGGCGCGTATTTTTTAAACGTCTTGTCTTAGGGGGAGGTGTGCGTGTGCCGTGTCTGCGTGATAATTCTGAAGAAAGGGTTGGGAGGGTTGAGGCGGGGCGTCTGTGCATTAGGCATGTTTTGGGCAAGTTACTTGTTGAGGGTCTACCTAGGATTGCAAGGTAGCATTTTCTTCTTTTCTCTGACTCCCCCTGGCCCGAAACGGAAATTGACCCCTGGCTTTCGTGGTTTTAATAAGCTGCTCATTTTCCACCACGTATTCGATGTTATCAACAATCAGTCTCTCATCTCTAATAAATGCTTTACATCCTCTGTCGAATTGCTTCTCTACGAAATTTCAGCAGTTGAGTGTGCAGTAATTGCTGTTCTTTTGTTTTATCAATAGAAATTAAGTAGCACGTTCCCTTTAAACTGCCAGGCTCGCGTAGAATCTTAGCTTTTGTCGTTTGGTCAGAGACGGTAACCACCAAATTACCAGTTTGTTTCCGTTTCCCTGAGTAAAACGAATTCACATCCTTCACTTTGTCTTCCAATATACCGAAAAAGTCGTGTAGGAAAGCACGCGCCATATTTTTTTTTAATTTTGTTTGTCCCCAACTTCACTGCTGTCAAATCCTTTAATTACAATATTATGATTTCGGCCTATTGGTAAGCTGGTTAAAACACTTCTGTTCTTCAATCACTTTGTCTCTCTCTGCCAAACTAGAAGTAATTTCCTCAATACGTTTTGAGTTTCGATTCACTCCCTCTTGAATACGATCCAATTTTTGCGATAGTGTATCATTATTATTTTCAATATGGTTTTGGAGATCGCCGATAATTTCGCGCAAACACTGATCCGAAACGTTGCCCCCCGCAGCTCCAGCAAAGTTCGATTGTTTACCCGAGCTGTATTGCGGTGAGTAGTTTCTCTCGGCCTTTTTGGCTTTGGAGCATTTGTTCTATTAGCACCAAAATAGTACGATTTTACCGAACATGTGCCTTTTTCTGAGTTAATAGGTGGACCTGGATTAATATAATAATAGTTTATTACCAAATAACGGCTTTAAGCTCACTCAGAAACTTGTGAAGAGCCGATACATATCAAATTTACAATTACTATCCATAATATATCAATTACAATGTACACACAAAAAACTAAAAAAACTAAAAAACTAAAAAAAATACCTTATTACATCATATGTTAAAAAAGTCAATATAAAAATTAAAAAAAAAAATTTAAAAATCGCTTAAAGAACAAAACAGAAACCACACTGTTACAATAAAAAATATGGTAACTGCAAAACATTAAAAAAGAACTAAGAATACTAATAATAATAATTAAACTAGCACACAGCTTGAATATAAAGCAAAATAATGTAACAATCATTTACCCAATTGCCATCCTTAATTTCACATACATTTAATTGTTTAAAAAATATCTTTTTATCTCTTTTCTAATTTTATTCTTACTACCAAGTTTTAGCAGGTCAATGGGTAACTTATTAAATAGAGTTGGGATTGCATATGACCTGCACTGTTTACCGTAATCGTTCATTACCTGAGGGACATTAAATCTGTAAGTGGATTTACGTAAAATTTCTGCTTTACTATCTGTCACCTTCATAAAATCAGTTTTAAAGTAATTTTCATAAATGGTTACAAAGTCTCTAAGTTGGTTACCGCCAATAAGTTCGTTACCGCCAATAACCAAGGACACCCCTAAAACAAGCAGCAGCCACACCTATTTCCCGTTTCTTTTGACATCGGTTCGGCTGACAAAGGACTTTCCAGGATTGTATATGGCGGCCGCCATCGCATCAAAACTGCCGATTCTCGCCCGCCAAGTCTGAGTGTCTACACCCATATTGGACCTTCCCACAACTCAAAATTTCACGCACAGTTCAAACAGTCATTCATAAAACAGATTACCGGTTCACAGTCTTGGATGTAACTTGGAATCGGGTCATAATCATCAAAAACGCAGGACCGTCGAACAATCACAGCTCTCACTCAGCGCGATCGGAGCGCCACCCCCTAAGCGTGCGCTATAAGTGTGCAGTATAAGTGTGCGGTCATGGCCACTAAACTAACTGGCCCGCTCTAAAACGATATTAGGGGCGTACACAAAATGGCCGCTACGTCTGGTTCATTTCGTCGAGATCTGTTCTTCAAATCGCGGCTAGTGGCGGTTTTCGAAATAATAATTAAAATTTTTACGTAGATTTTGGTGGCAAGTTTTTTATTATTTGTAAGAGTATTTTTAAATGGTGTTTAAAAATATCACTCAGCCACAGTTAAGCTATTTCACTGCGTTTGCAAAAAAAAAGCAGCACGTTCGTTGGCAGTTTGTACAGTGGGTGTCGCCCTCGGTTGACAAAATGCGGCAACTCAATCGCATCAGCGGCACTTTCGGCGGCCATATTGCTAATCCAGTCTCGTAATGCTATGTTTCATTCAAGATCCGGCCAGTACTGTAGATAGTCCTGGTGCAGTATAAGGACGCTGTATAAGTATGTAGTATAAGTTACCTACCTTTGTTGCAACAATGGTGAGCACGCTCACCAGGTTACGAGTTTTAGAATGCACACTTACAACAATGAAAACAGCAAAAGAATGGTAATAAAAGTTAGTTATCATCACACTTTTAAACATAGTAATACGAACGCTGGTATAATAAGTAATAGTTATATCCATCCTTTTTCCAACAATGGGGTACAGAAAGTGATTTATTGGATAGTCGTTTTGGTCCGCGTACGTAAATAACTGTCCAATAAATCACTTACAGTACCACAAAGTTGGAAAAAGGATGGCAATAAGTTTCTTATTACCATACTAAAAGGCTGTTTTCGACGTTTGCTCGTGTTTATTTACGACCATTAATGGTACTGAAATTGGTTTAGCACCGCTAGACTTTTCATTGTTACAACGGAGGGAAGACTGGCAACAATGAAACAGCACACGCATCTCCAAGTATTCACGCACTCGTCTATTGTTGTCCGTTCGTCCATTCGTTTTCCTTGCGCTTTGATCATTTTTTTTTTATGTTTGCATTTGTATTACTAGCCATATCGCTCGATTCGCTCGCTCTATCCATGCATCTCCGTGCTTCTAAGACACGAATGTTTGACATCCTTTTTACCCAGCAGATTTGCGGGTCAGATTTTCCATGCATCAATTTAGTTCATAGAAAACCAACTTCAAGATCTATATGTGGTAATGGTATGTTACAAAATACGTCATCCTTTTAAGTTATGTTTTTGCGTGCATCCTTTTCCAGATCATCCCATTACGTAACGAAGAGCTTCAAGACGGTTTTTTCGTCACGAATGATGCATGAAAAAGCTCGAGCATGAAAAAACTATGACGTCATGAACAAACATTTTGAGGGTTTAAAAAAAACTTTGAAATGAGTTTTGCACGGTTTTTCGCCTGTTTGAGAGTCATAATCTAGACACACGCTAGTGTGTCGCCGCCAAGTAACAGTAGATCATCCCATTGTAGACATCCGATTGTTAAAAAATTGATTGTTAATGATAAAAAGGCGGCTCACTAGCAGACATGTGTCTGTTAACTGTAAGCAACTGAAAGCATATTTTGGCATGTTGAGGATAAATCCCAATGCGACAGAAATGTTTCAAATTGTGGAAAATGTAAGGGGAAGGGTCAGAGATTAAGAAAAATCAAAATTTAAAGGATGAGTGTCCACCAATCATAGAGAAAAAGATGCATTAATAACGTTGTTTTTATGTTACTGTCTAGCTATCTAGCTAGTTGTCTAGCTAGATGACTAGCTAATAAGATTTTTCCCATGTTAAATCCCATAGCTTTTTGCTCATGGCTAGCGCAAAATTGCGAAGGCCTACGTACCTGAACTTTTGCACACGGATGCATGGTGATCTGAGGATGGTCCTTTTGTTGGTTTGGGGGTTGTAGGGGTCAGGACAAATTCGTGGGAGGGTTTTGAAATTCGCCACTGGCGAATTTAAATTTCGTTTCTTTTCCAAGTTGCAACCAAAGATTTTAAGCAACAATGGCTTGAACAATCAAGACTGGTCCTTAGATTTATTGTAAAAGCCTGGACGAACCTAAAACTGAACTGTAACGAAGGACAAAAAAAAAAGAAACATTAACGTTGCCGTGAATAAAGGGATGCACGTTAGATGATGGTTACGCAACAATACGAGCATACACGACCTAATGGGTTTTTGTTAATAACCCAAAAATAAAATGCTTCGCGTTCTGCTGTTTTAGTAACAGCGACCTTCGGTGGTTTCTGCATGACTAAATGTGAACGAAATCTTGAAAAATTAAGCGAAAAGTGCAGGGATAACCAAAACAACTGAAAGGAATGCGTTGATTGAGTGAGCGAAGTGAACGAAATCAGCGATTGTTAGCCAGTATGTGCAAAAATGGGATTGAAGCATCTTAAACATACGGTGTAACCTTATGTACGCTCACAGTCCTATGAAATTGTGATATCCACCCAAAACCAAAACTGGTAGGAAAACATGCCAAGTTTCCAAAAACGGTAGGCCTTTGAAGGTAGTGATATCATTCCACCAGGGAAAGTCCGCCAAGGTTACTCCTATTAGCCAAGTTAATCGCACCGAATAATACTTTGGACGTTAAACGAAAACTTGAAGATTGCTACCGCTAGTAGCAATCTTCTAGTTTTCATTTAACTTTCGAACTATTAGTTTGTGCGATTAACTTGGCTAATAGGAATAACCTTAGCGGCCTTTCCCTGGTGGAATGATATCACTACCTTCAAAGGCCGACCGTTTTTGGAAACTTGGCGGGTTTTTCTACCAGTTTTGGTTTTGGGTGGATATCAAGTTACAGTGATGAAAATAGGCCAATCCATAGTGCAATTAAATTGTATTTCGTTTGGTCCTCCTCCCATCTTTGTAGGTGCTTTGGTTCCAGTTGAGTAGAGGTTGAGTAGAAGTTGAGTAGAGGTTGAGTAGAGGTTGAGTAGAAGTTGAGTAGAGGCGTTGACCAACTGTTTGACGAAGATGAGATGAAGTTTTGAATCAGGTTTTGGTTAAATTGGAGTCAACAAACAAACAAAATGAGAATTATTTATCTGATACGTGGAGAAATAATTCTTGTCTCCCTTTTGCGACTAATTAAGAACTTTTAGTTTGCATTAAAAGAAATTATTCGACTATAAATTTTTAAAAAATCACAAAATCACAACATCAATTACCAAAAGAATTTATATTTAAACAGGAATTAGTAAATATAAGTTGCATTGTTACTGCAAAATAACAAAATCCTGGGTTTTCCGCTTGAATATCACCAGTCAAATTTTCCATATCATCATCGTGGGGCTGATAACATAGTTTTTGTTCGAGCTCCCTAAAACAAAACAAACAACAACGAAATTCACGAGACCCATAAACAAACAACATGAGGATTATTTATCTAAAATGTGCAATTTCTGTAGAATATAACTTGGCTCCTTTCTGTAAATAATTAGTTATTCCTAGTTTGTTTTTAAAATTAAAATACAAAACATAAATTCAAAAAAATCCTAAAATTCCTTACCAAAAAAAAACTGATAGCTACATGAAAGTCAACACCGAAAATGTTTAAATTCGGAATTAAATCCTCAGCAAGGTTACAACCAAAAAGTAAAAATTACTCATGAAAGATTACTTAGATTACATCGTAAGTAAAAACAAATTCCCGTTAGGTGCAGCAGCCATAATACGTGATGTGTAACCCAAAAACATAAATTGTAAGGAAAAAACTCGCCAAGTTCCTGCCATTGAACGTCTGTGATATCGAAAACGAGCCACTTTTCCACTCATCAGACATACAACGAAACTTTATTGGCGCATTGCAAGCCCTTCATTTGGAGGACCTAAGATACACAACCACCATAACAAATTGCGCTAGTTTATTGTTGTTGTTGTTGTTGTTGTTGTTGTTGCTTGTGGTTATTGTTTATTATTGTTGTTTATTGTTTTTGTTAATTGTTGTTGTTCATTGTTGTTGTTACTGTAATGTGCTGTAATGTGGTGGGGTTTTGTAAGGCGACCCAGCGATTCCAATAGGGGTGGATAAGGGAGTACCTATGGTTTATCTGGTTGGTAGGTGAATTTTGTTTTTTGGAACGTGGGTACTCCGGGTATAGGTTAAGTTAGGTTAAATTTAGAGTGAGCGCATAGGTTGTAGGCCTTGAAAGCTCAATAAATTATCAATTATCAATTATCAATGTGCTGCACTTTGTTAACAGACTGTAAAGAGGTTTAGTAGTAAGTTAGCACGTAAGTTAGAGGCGAGTGAATGGCGTTAGGGCCGATTAGCCTCTCGTAATAAATTCAAATTCAAATTCAAGCGAAAAACCACATCATCGTAGAAACAATCAGTGAGTCAAACTGTTAATCCGTTGTAATCAAGTTACCCAACTAAGAAAAAAATTTGAAAAAAACTACTTAATAATTATAAAACCGGAAACCATTACAAAACAATCTACAAAAAAAATAATATTAATTGAAATGAAAGTAATTGTTGTACAAAACCATTCTTTAATAGAAATAATTCAAATAATTAGAGATTAAAAAACACGAATGCAACAGGCAAGTAGGGTTCAATATAGAATATTTAAAAAAGTCAGATGAAAACATATCAGTATTTATACAGGGTGAGACAAACGTCTGGTCACACGCAAATAACTACCTATATAACGGTACTGAGTTAATTCTGAAGACATATTTGTAATGTATGTCAGACAGGGGGAAGCCAATGAAGATATTTTCAATGATCTTGAAAAAATCATTAAAAGTCATCTGCATTCTATCTTCCAAACGACGTAAGATTCAGCACAAAAATGAATTACAAAGTTGTACGCGAGCATCAAACATGACAAACTGCGAAAACAGATTGTAAATCGGAGCATTATTGCAATAGTTATGAGGAAAACAATACAGCAACAAAGTCTTCCCTGAACGTTTTAACTGCCATGCAGTGAAGCATAGGGGCTGCCATTACAAGCGAGTGCATGCGACCCATGTCTTTCCTGCAGCAATGAGTGCAGTTAAATTTCAAATTGCAGTAAACGAACACGAATACGGATTAGGCCTAACACAAAAAGAAAGTCACGTTCGGTATGTGATTACTTTCTGAATTTACATTTTTTTTTTTTGGCCGAAGCCTAATGCCCTTTTGAGCGATTTCCAGGCCGGTCGTAATAATCACCCCAGCAATGAAAAAAACGTTTTGCCGTTACGAATGCCCTCACTTAAACCCAGAGGTGGGAAAACCCTGGACTTTCGAATTCTCGCACTTTTTAACAGCTTCTTAAATCATTATCTCATTACAGATTACTTCCACTAAAAGGTAAATTATAAGTTTATGGTTAACAGGAAACAGTTGACAAGATGAATTAGCATCACTTGCTCACTTGCAAAGATAGTTTTATATTTCCGCCACCTAAGACAATGCACGTACCTTCCCCCCCCCCCCCCTTAAAAAAAAATTACTTTAATCAGCTTTTTTTTTCAGGAAATACGTTTGAAGAAAAATGCAAAATAGGCCTACGATCAAAATGCGCCGAAAATATGGTGGTTGGGTGGCAAAATACGTTTAAAGGTGTGGGCATTCGTATGCGCAAATAACGTTGTTTTTTGTTTGTTTTTTGGTGGGGAGGGGGGATTTTACCTTGTAGTAGTAGGCTAATTGTAGCATTTATTCAAATGTACATGTTACCGACTGGAAGACATGACATAAATATAACTGAGGGGGGGGGGGAGGCGGCTGAAAGGGACAGGAATGAAAGTGCCCCAAAGAACGAGGAGAAAATCTTTGAACAATTCGATTTATTCGCTGTTTACTTCAAATTTTTTTTTTCATTATGGTACCATACACTTCACAACACAAGAAAAATAATCATCCCTTAAAAATACATTAGTCGTACATTTTCTAGTAGCAGGGGGCGAAAAGTGGGATGTAATTTTCGACCACCCCCACTTCCCCAGAAAAAAGTTTTTCTGCCTTCGGAAATGAAGTATGGGCATTCGTAACAACAATGCGTTTTGGCGATTGTGGTAACCGGGCTGCATGTCACTCAAAGGGGTATAAGCGCCGGAAAAAATACTAAATGTAAAACCTGAAAATAATCACATACCGAACGTGGCTTTCTGTGTTGTGAACGAAGGCGCAATGCAGACCTAATCCGTATCATACGTTGTTTTCTTTAATCGCATACTGAACTGCACTCGTTCACTCGCATTGATTGACGCAGGAAAGACTCGCATCACATAGTGCATTCGCTTGTAGAGGCAGCCCCTAAGCTTCAGTGCAGTTAAAACGTTCAGGGAAGACTTTGTTGCTATTTTGTTTTCCTCATAACTATTACAATTATGCTCCGATTTTCAATCTGTTTTCGCAGTTTGTCATGTTTGATGCTCGCGTACAATTTTTAATTCACTTTTTTGCCGTATCTTGCGCCGTTTGGAAGATAGAATGCAAATGACCTTGAATGCTTTTTTCAAGGTATTGAAAATATCTTCATTGGTTTCCCCATATCTGACTTACATTACAAATGTGTCTTCAGAATTAACATAGGACCATTATATCAGCAGTTATTTGCGTGTAACCAGACTTTTGCCTCACCTTGTATATCAATTAATAAATGGAATGATTGAAAAAGAAATATGGCCAGAACAGCTAAAAATACAAGTGCTAAGACCAATTTTTAAAAAGGAGATAAAAAATATAAAAACAATAATATACCTATTTCGTTATTTTCTATTATTAGATAAAATAATTGAACGATTTTTTGAATGAAATAACAGAATATTTAGACAAATTAAATTTGTTAAATAAAATACAGTATGAATAGAAAAAATGTGTTGATATCACTCCTTTTAAGGGCCAAACCATTCGGAACTTGGCGGCCCCTTTTACCAGTTTTGGTTTTTGATTTGATTAAACTAATAGGAGGGCAAGAGTAGACATTAACGATGAATATAGTACTGAAACGGATATAAAACATTTCCTGTAGGGTCGGTGTTAGCCCCATATTTTTTTAATATATGTAAATGATATAGCTAATTATGTTAAGAGAACTCTATTATTCATGTTCTCAGATGATACAATATTGTTATCCATAAACTCATACCATACTGAAATGAATGAAAATCTACAAGAAGAGTTCGATGGTTAATAGAAAATTAATTATACATAAGCAGAGAAAAAATAGTACAATTAAAAATAATAGTTCCGAAAATGAAAGCTATACATACATTCAACTTAATAATGCACAGTGAACATTACGAATTTATAACAAGAATTTCTTAAAGAAATACATAAACTGCAGTGCTTACGCAAAAAATCGCAACATTATTATTTTCATCGACGAAAGACAAAGCTCTCTATTGGGCTAAATTTTACATTAGGAACATACTCGATATCCTTACGATATTGATTCCAAATGACAGTTGGTTTTAGAGCGCGGAAATGTGTTAAAACGACTTAAAACAGTAGATTTGTAGTGCCACAATCCGTACAATTCGTTCTGTTTTGTGTGGTTTTGTTGTTATTGTCAGTTAGGTAGGTTTGGGGTTTTGCATTACATACTGACGTAGATAACTGGTTGGGGTTTGGCATTTGATACCGGGGCAGTTAATTGGTTAGGTTATGTTAATGACCATTTACGAGTCTCCGCAATTTGGGATCAATTTGTAATGCCTTCCGTGAAAATAAAAGATGTTTTTTGTCGATTTTCGGGCTGTGTGCGTAAAGGGAACATGAGAAGAAAACGGGTGCTCGTCCGATTTTTTTTAATGAACTAAGAATTACCTGCTGAGTAATGTTTTCCTCTTCCATTTTTGGGGCAAACGCACCGTTTGACCGTGGTGAATGTCCAAATTTATCACCGCGCTACGCCGGAAAGCTTGAAACTGGGCGAAAGTCCGAAGTGAAACGTGAAACCTCAACCAGTTCATTACCTTAAGTGAAATGCCGAAACCGGTTTCGAACCTAACCTTACCGACAATAACAACAACCCACACGAAACTGACAATAACAACCAACCTATCTGAACTATTTACCGGAAGAAAATATCATCGGGGATTATGGGAAGAAAACGGCCTCTCATCCGTCAGTGCAAAGAGAGCAGTTTTCATTAATTTCTGATGACCAAACGAAGCCTTTATCCCCAAAATTGTATGGGAAAATATTGTTCACTTGATCATTTTACGTCATTCTATCCCAACAAGAGATTAATCGATGAGGAGCCCTTATTCTTCCCATAAGCCGCCTAAAGTAAACTTGTTTCCTCTATTGTTTATTTTACTATCGAAAGTGATCGTGGAATGAATTATAATTCTGCCTTTATTCCGTTAGCTACATAACTAGTATGCACTATCCCGCTGTTTCACACGTTTGTCGAATTGATACTACAACAAACTGTTACACTAAATAATCTATAACACAATAACTACCTGATTAGCAGGAGCCACATAATTACCCAAATTGCCAATACGCGTAGAATCCTAGGACAGCCTTCCTGGCGAACAGTAACGTTGCCACCATTTTTTCAATGGTTTGCCAATAGCCCAACAACAGATAGAATTCCGTTTTACGTGCATGTTGTCAAAACCTAAAATTAGCAGGGCCAGTTCCGGTTCAACTTTTTTTTTCATGCAGAAATATATTGGCAAAAATTTTTAGTCAAATACCTACAACCCTTCATATGCAAACGATTTAACCATAAACTCTTCAATAACAACGCCTACAATTTGCAGGCACGTCTTCTAATCGAAATCATGAAAAATCGACTAATATTTGAGTCACTTCCAGCCAGATGCTAAATGTGATATGCATGACCCGTTCATATAAACGACTGGAATGGGACGAAACGTCATTTAACAAAGCTCATGACGCAAACCCCTTTTTCGCCCCGACTTTATTTCAATAACTGCTTTATGCGTTATATGCATAAGCAGTTAAAAATGATACAACCAAACGAAACTGTTCAAAAAGTTGTACGTATATTCATTTAAAAGAAACAGCATAATATTCAGGAATAGAAATTGGCTCAAAATGGGATTTTAAACACCATGTAATGAAATTGACCACAAAACTTAGACAGTTGATACCAAAATTATATAACATAAAACACACTCCATGCAATAAAAAAAGATCTGCGTGAAGCATGGATAGGTAACATTCTGCGATAGGGAATTAAAATTTATGGCTTTGTTTCTGAATATAATAAGACTGAAAAAAATACAAAATAAATTAGTTAAGGTGTTATTTGGAAAAGAAGGGAAAAACAAATAATATCTTTATTTATAACAAAATACTAAAAAAATGAATTAAGAGACTTTATCTTATTATTACAAAATTATTGCGTAATACAAATAAAAATTATGATGAACCAAAAAGTTTGCATGTAAGAGTATCTTTGCAAAGATCTACTGTGCCCTATTGGAACAATGCATATGGTACAAGAAAAAAAGATTACTGTATGCCATACACATGGAACAAACCCAAAAATATTTGTTACATATTCAAAGCAAACATGAATTAAAAAGACGATTAATACGTGGAATTACAAAAATTATAAAACTTAATAAATCTAAACCTCCTAACAATCCATACACAAATCGTATACAATAATATTATTAATTCACGTATGCAGTGTATTAGACAAATATTGTATTATGTTTTACGTATTATGCATATTATTTTATTATTGTTGCTCACACTTTAACTTCGAGCAATGTAAGCAATAAACACATTATTATTATAAAATACACCAACCTACTCTAACAAAATAAACTGTAATAAAAGGTCGACTAAAAGCCTCTTCCTTCAAACTGCATACGAATAACAAGTAGTATAAATTTGACATAATTTAAATGTTAAAATGCGTATTGGCCATGATGGCTTTTTCATTAAACATTTTCGTTAATACGAAAGAAAGCACAAGTATCTTTCATGTCGGCATTAATCATTGCAACAAATAATAACTTTGAAAGTTGAGCTGTGGTTTTAATTTGATTTACGTGACTAATGGTTGAGTACAGCAGTTGTTTGACGTAGACTAAACAGTACCGCAACACTGGTGTATGAAACGTAATAGGAAAGTTCATTTTTGTTCCTCTGCTGTTTTCCTTCGGATCAGTTAATCCTTACCTTAAAGAAAAAACGAGTTTGTTTTTGTTTTCTAATTCGTTATACTTTGAAATACAGTGTCAGTCTTCTGTACTCTACAGGGTGTTAAAAAAAACGCTGCACGTCGAACTTTTCCAAGTCCAACAACCATTCCCCGTCGCTATAACCCTTATCCCTTCAAAAAAAAACATTTATTTGGTCATCAACAAAATAGCTAAAATAAAGGTTTCTACGGTATTTGGATTCCAAATAAAAACGGAAAAGAAACAAACGCATGTGGCAACCCGGTTTGGTGAGGTGGGGCGGGGGGACCAAATCATACAATATGTGCATTTATTTCTTAATTTCAAATAGAAAGAAAGAAGAAAGCATTTATTTGGCCTTCAATAAAATGGCTAAAATAAATGCATTTACAGTATTTTGATTTCAAATAACAATTCGCAAAAGGAACGTATCCACGCCTTAAACGAATATGATCCTGATCGACACATTCATTTCTGTGAGGAATTCCTAGATTTCAAATAATAATTAAGCAAAAGAAAACGTGCATGTGGAACCCTGGAGGGGGGGGGGGGGGAGAGGATGCCACGGTCCCCCGTCTCATTGCCTGATCAGATAGGCTAACGTTGCCGGATCAGAAGACTGACGTTTGACATTTTGTTTCAAACCAGTTGTAACGTAAATTAAGTCCGTCATTAAGGTTTAGTGCCAAAGAAAGATGATCCAGGTGATTGAATCACGAACGAAGGTGCTCGACCTGCCCTCCTCCAGCAACGATACACTCACCACATCTCCTTTCCACACCTAAGCATATTCTCCTTCATATGTCAGGAGTAAATGTCTCAAATGCAGCAGTAATGAGAACCTGCAGTATTGCAATACCCTGGGCTGGTTGAATGTACACCAAATCCAGTACTATTACCCACACACTAAAGTCCATAAGCGTCAGATCGCACGAACACGCGTGCTATTCCATCGCACCTCTTCTACCAATCCGGCTGTTGGGAAATTGGGCATCAAGTAGGTCTCGCACCTGTGTTGCGTAGTGCGGTGATGCACCATCTTGACGGAAAATAATGCCTGCGAGAACATTTTTCCCGTATAGCTGGTAGAATCCTGTCTTCTAGCAGTTGACGATATACTGCACCGTTGATTGTTTCATCAAGGAAGAATGGTCCAATGACGGCACCCCCCCCCCCCAGCCCATATGCCTCCCCAAACATTGATGCCAGGTGACGCAGTGAATGCCCCCATAGTGACGTGTGGGTTGTCATCACTGTAAAATATGCAGTTGTGACGATTAACTCTTCCATTCAGATAAAACTTTGCTTCATCGGAGTATAATATCCGTTTTACGTTCTGTGGATCCTCTGCTAGGAAATCTAGGAATTCCTCGCAGAACTGAAGGCGTCGATCGGGATCATCATCGTTTAAGGACGGTACACCTTCAAGCCTACGTCCTTAATCAGCCTATTAACTGAAGGGAGTGACACACCCGTTTGCCGTTCCAACTGACGCTTGGACGTCGTTGGATCATAAAGCAACACGTGGTGGATCTTGGAGGCATTTTCAATCGTTCGTGCCGTTCGTTTACGGCCAGAATTGCCCTTATGTTGATTATCCACAAAACCTGTGGTTTCAAATTTCTCCTCCAAATGTGCCACTGTAGACCGGCATGGAGGTGGCTGAAGATATGTAGCCTGCCACATCACCAAAACGTCTGATATCGTATCGTTTTGGGAATACCATTTAATAATATTGATACGTTGGTGTAGGTTCATGCGTGGCATGTCGTTATGAAATACAAAAAGAACGAGTGGTGTCGAACGAAGCGAATAAAAAAAGAACAAACTGTATTGAATGATACGTATCAAGTTGTATTCACCTAACTACTGTCAAGTCCAAGTGTACGGACCAACCAGTGCTACAGTATATTACACATCACACAATAGTGCATGCTCTGGGGACATCAGGTCACATGACTCGCAACTTTGCGTGCAACGGTAGTACAGTAGCCACATGCAGCATTAAGGGCAACATGCAGCATTAACCAAGGTTACTAAATCGGTAATAAACTCAGCCAATTATAGTAAGTACAGTACTGTAAACTGGGAACTCCTGTCGAATAACGTTACTATGCCTTTTGTGCGGCGAGTAGTGTGGCGATTAAATGTGAATACTGGATAGTTGTTAATTCAGTACGTACATTGGGCGATTCGATTTCTTCAGAGTATCAGGAATAAAAGGCCGCAGAAACTACGTTGTACTGCCGCCGTACAAGTGGCTTCTCCCACATGCGTTTTTTTCTTTTGCTTTTTTATTTGGAATCCAAATACTGTAAAAGCCTTTATTTTAGGTATTTTGCTTGATGGCCAAATAAATGTTTTTATTTCTTTTTACCTCAAATCTAATTAAGAGCTTTTATTGTTTGTTTTGGGGGGGGGGGGGGGGGGGGGGGGGGG
>JAHWFP010127319.1:2603-12930 GCA_023313725.1 Lithobius niger
TTCAAAGGGTTTTGTAGCGAGCGTTAACCGTTTCCGGTCATCTGGCTGACGAAGCCCTAAGATATTGTCAAAAGGGTTCAAAGGGTTTTGTCACGAGTTAACCGCTTCTGGTCATCTGCCTGAATAAGCCCTAAGATATTGCCAAAAGGGTTCAAAAGGTTTTGTAGCGAGCATTAACCACATTCGGTCATCTGCTCTATGTCTTCAGCACCCGGATTTCCAAGTGGTCAGCTACTCAACACTCAATCGCCACGTCGGCCGAAAAATTAAAAAATACGCCTCATCAACTATAGTCAAACCATAAAACGCATGATTCGCAGTCAAATGTGAACTGAATGCCAAATTACAGCCAGATCTGCGAACTAAATGTTTTATCTTGTGGAGAGAATGTTTTAAAAAATCGGAAAGTCAACATTTTTAAACCCTTTTTGTCACCTAGAAGCAGGTGACACATTTTTTTTTAAGAATCAACTAATGGTGTCGAGCGCCAAGACAACCTGTTTCAACAAGTTCTAGGCTGCTTGACCGAATGTTCATTAACTCTCACCGTCATCAAATTCTCGAAAACTATGAATCAGTGGCTTTCTGATAATGTATCAGAGCCAGCGGCAGCCAACGTATCAATGGTGAATTGATTAAGGTAGGTTGGTTTCTTTGTGGAGCTAAACCAACACGTGGTATCTGCCCCCTAAAATTACAAAACAAATACACTGGAACACGTAAACCCTTTAACACTGAAACGCTAATACACACTCTGAAGGATAGAAAACCCAAAAAAACAAGCATTATGTAAATCTACCCAACTGTGCACAAAAAAGCCACAACAGCCTTCAAGTTCTGGTGATTCGGCAATACCGTCTTACAATCAGTAATTTCCTAAAGCACCGAACAGAACAAACCAAACGCACCACTGTTGGTGACAGTTCAGCCCATTTTCTATTATAGCCGTGTTGATTTGGCTTGCTTACGTCAACCATCGTCAACGATCAGTCTGTTTCTGGCAAAACTGTTACCTCGCGCATGCTCAAAAGCTCCACCACTGGCAATCACCCACAACCACCTCCCCGAGATGGTTTGCAATTTGGCCTTGCTCGCGCCTGGTCACATCCATTAGCCTATCCTGATCCAATCAATTAGCCACGTCTGGTCACGTTAAAGGTATGACGTAACGAGTGCTCTGTTGAGCTTGTTGATTTTGTGGGTTTCGGAAGGTACTAAACGGCTGACGCAACATCACTGCGCACGCGCGACGTTAAGTTTGGAGCCAAACTGTCTGTAACAGTGGTGCGTTCTGTTCGGTCTGTTCGGTCGTTTAGGAAGGTACTGAATGGTACTAAGCCGGCTGACCAGTAGCGTGGTCCATGACATACTACCATAAACAACCATGAATCCATGGCATTCAACTACAACAGCGAACATACAAGCCACTCCTGACTCATTCCTGCTAGTGGAGAAGAACCTAAGTTGGGCGGGTGTGGGCACTAGCACTGCCACAACTCTGCAGTGCACGGAAACCAACCGTCAACAGCGAGCAGGTGCTTCGAGCCGGCAAAATGGCGAACACTCAAGGTTCACCAACATTTGCTAATAAAGCAAACCCTAGCTTAGACCCGAGAGGGTTCCTAAGTGGAAAATATTCATAGCCTACTAGCAGTTAACCAGTTGCAGGACAAAAAAATTGCAAATGCTCAGAAAGCTCCTAGTATAAGTGAAAAATGGCAGCAACCAAAAAAGGCTAAAAGGCCTTAATTAGTAGATTGAGAATCTGGGCCAATAAAAAAAAAGGTTTTATGGAAAGGCACCTAAACGTGTGTTTGCCCCAAACGTACAGCTTTTCAAAGGTGTTGATGACGAAACTAGGTAAAAACTATGCCTTTAATTAATGTTAAAGTGGCTGGGAAATCCTTCCTAGCTTTAATCCACAACGGAACCAGCCACAATATTTTCCGATACCACAGCGTGAACTTTGCAGGTAAAGGGCGTGAAGTGGAGGAGGGATTCATGCATCGTGTTCGTCCTTGCGGCTGGAAAAAGGCAATGGGTACTTGCATGGAACTATCCCTTGGCCTGGAGAACAATCAATGCGGCAAATTTTTCTTATCCTTGAGTGTACAACAGTTAGCATCATCCTAGATCGGATTGCATGCATCGGTCAACCATAGTCCCTGACAGTGCATGTGGCGAGTGCGAATGGTAGTTGCACGAGTAGGAAACCCTTCCTTTTGCTAAGCGTGGGCAGTCCCGAACTGAAAAGCTAAGCCAATTGAGCCAGAAACACAGGATGAGAGATGTGGTAAATGATGCATTGTAGGAAGCAAAAATCAAGCTGATGTATTGCAATCCAAAGCAACGTAAGAGGCTATGGAAATGTTTACACAAGTTTAAGCACACGTTGACATGGAAACATTGCTTCACTCACTCCATGAGCAAAAGACTGAGTTTGAACATAGCACATGCCCAATACTGCCACACAAACCAGTCAAGAAGGCTACAAGAACAATCATTGAAGCCCAAAGCATGAGTGGATTCGGGATGGCACGATTGCACACTCTGTGAGTGCTTGGAGAGCAGCTAATCCTGGTAAAAAGAAGGAACAACAACCACGCGATAAGCCTAACCACTCCGATGAGGTGAGTCATAAAAACGTGGTGGTTACCTTTTTTTTCCCTCTGCAACCGGGTTGGTTTTGCCAAAATCTTCAAAACACAAGTTATCTTCGTATTTGGTTCACAAATTTATTGCTTCCCATAAAACAGTGGAATAAAAGTGATTGACAAGTTGGAAAAAGCTTCTGTCTAAAACGACTAGGCAGCGTAGTTCTGAAATTTATTTTGTGCATAACAACGCAGAAAAAAAAATAATCCCAGTGTGCTTCATTTACCTTCCACCCAGTCATAGGAAGAGGAGAGTGAATGCGCTGCGTTGTATGAAACTCTCCAAACCCTGCCTAGCTGCATTTGGGGTTTTGAATTCCTGCTAACTCTGCAAGGTCATGCAAATCTAGCTTGCACGGACGTACAAGGGAAGTAAAGCTTGGTTTAAGAATAGGGAGTCAAGCGTGAGGTTGCACACGAAACTTATTGGTGAGAACGGCTAAGCGCTAGCGTTAAGCCTACAGCCTGCCAAAAAGGCAAGTCTCGTGCAATCAATAGGAGAGGGATGTAACACATATGCTCACTGGTATCTTGATTGTGATTGGTGGGCTAAAAAAAGTCCACTGTATCTGTCTCAATTGCATAAATACTCCAGCCCAGAGGTTCTAAAGTCAGTTCGCCAGCAGCAGCCCAATTTGCGAGACACTAAAATGGATAATAAATTTTTTTTTAACTCAAGGATGGAAGGAAGAATGTATGTCACAGCAGCAGTAACCATCCAGGAGGGACAGCAGCCACAGCAACAGCAGGCTATGGTAGAGAAATGGAGGAGACACCGGGATCCCAGTCACCTACTGTGCCAGGTGGTCAGTTCCCAACCTCCAAAACATCATCCCCCTCAGCGACAACAGTTCAACACCACAGATGCCGGCCAGCAATGAAGAGGCATGCCGCAGGGAGGGGCGAGTGAGCGAAGAGGTTGCGATTTATGACACAGGTATCGGAGTACCCAGCATACTCTCGCAGTCGGACACCAAGGTCTTAATTGCCACCAAGGATTCAGAGGGCTTGGACAAATAGTTGCCAAATGGACGTCCGATGGGGTTGGCTGACATCATCCCTGTAGGACAACATCGCCACCCACATTTTAAATACTCAGCGTGAGAATTCTGAATTTCGGCTGGCGAAAAATCCGAATCTACACCAGATGTTGGCTATCGCCACATTCTGTCCCACAAAACAATGCAATGTGTCGTGGGTCATTAAGGGATGTGCCCACTGCGAAATCGTGGAGCGGCCGAAACTGAACGTGACAGGTACGAACTTTGAATGATGCGATGGTGGGAGCCACTAGGCCACCGCGAGTGCCTTTAGCAAGTAAGTGAAAAGCATGTTAAGTGTGAATTGTGTGAAACTACATTTCAAGCAGGGAAGGTCTTCTGGGTATTTTTTCTGTCCCATAAGAAGAACAGATGAACTGGGTGCATAAAAACACGTGAACAATTACTGTGTGCGGTCACTGGCCTGAAGCTAAAGCTATACGAAAATATATTTTTTTAATGTTCCTACCTATGGGAAGTGTTTACGCACGGTGCAATGTCATGCAGACATAGTAGAATAACTTTGCTTTAAATAGTTTTAGGAAATTGTGTGAATAAAGCATTGGGATTGTGTTTGAAACTTGTGCTGTAGGTTTGAGGAATGATCGTCTAACTGGAAAATCGCATAAATGGAAGAAAGAACGTAAGCTCTAGCGCACAATATAGTATGTATAGTGCTGTGGCTATACGTACTACAACGACAGAAACCTCATCCATAATATTGCCCAGTCAGATGATTATGCATTATACGATTATGAATTATACGATATTCTGGCTAGATGATTTTCCACATTTCATATTAAGGCAGATTTAGACAATTATACCATTAGACGATTCAGGCTTTGGTTGGAGCCGGCTTCTTTTGGGGTAATTTTCTCTCTTCTAAGCGAAGTCTTAGGGAAGGGGAGATGTAGCAACCAGTTACATAGTAGCTAAATGCGTGCGGGGCTGCAGCCAGTTTTGACTATTCAGTTGCTAGGTCAAAGCCACCAACTAACGGGCCGAGCATGGTTTGGGAAGTCCCCCCCCCCCCCCCCCCCCCAACCGCCTCTCAGCTGGGGCTTGGAGTATAAAACCTAGCATGTGCTGAAGGTCGAGAGAGATGCTTACGGCAACTTTGAGAATTTCCGTTGCCGTAGTTCGTGAACGATTCTGGCTCACCAGTCCGAATATTTGCCCAATTTGTGTAATACTTGGCCACAGACCCCTAGACCTGCAGGGCAACCAAATCCTTGAACTATGAAAGTAGAAACCGTTTGCACCCAATTCAAGCTTTGTAATAATGAGTAATTAAGTAACTAGCACAAAATCGACGATGTTGCGGCATATTTTTCTTATTGAAATTATTTGTTCATAGCAATAAAATAAGACTTTCTGTTGTCCAAGTGAACCACATCCATCCACACAATTTCTATTGTATTAGCTTTCTGTCGCATTAGTATTTAGTGTTAAATACCAGAAATCTCCCGTTTAACGTCTTGGACAGAAGAAGCATAGCCTTTGCTCAAATACTGATATATCTACATCCTTAAGATCGGACTAGCGGATTCGCTCGCTCATTCCGCGTCGTCGCTATGGCTCGAAGAGCATAAATGCTGCAACTCTTGTCCTGCTGGTAGACATTCCACGTCTAAAACGATCAAGCAATGGTCAGAGTGCAGTACGCGTTTTTCGTAAGGCTTTGCTGCATAAACAAATGATAACCATAAATCATTCCAACAGTCTGGCCATCCGCGAGCTACATGCGTGTCGATCCATGCTTCCAGTAATTTCTTTGATTCCAAGAGCATCACAAAATCATGTGCTGATTATTTCGGCGCAAACTTATTATAATTATTGCTCACAGTTCGTCCATCACATTCCTAAGCGCGCCTGCATTTCACCTATATCATTGAAAACACACGATTTGTTTGTTTGCACATTTGCCGTCTTCTCCTCCATAAGTAATCCCCTGTGAAGGTGAGAGATGAAAGATTGAGAGAGAGCAAAGCGAGACACACATTGAAAAGGTTTACTTTACGTGGAAATCGCTCGCTTAGCTCGCTCAATCCACGCACCACCGTGCTTTAGAAGCACGAATGTTTGGTTCCCTTTTAAAACCAGGTTTCCATGCATCAAGTCAGTTGATACAAAACCAATTTTAATGTCTGTAAAATACGTCGTCGTTTAGATTATTTTTTGCGTGCATCCTTCTCCAGATCATCTCAGTGCGTAACTAATAGCTTCAACAGGATCCATGCTTCATGTAATTTCTATGTACTGATTAAGATTTATTATTTCGATGTGCTGATTATTTCGACGCAAACAAATTGCGATTGTTGTTCACATTTCGTTCGTCACGTCCTCAGCATATCTACATTTCGCCTACATCATTCCGAACATACGATTTGTTTGTTTGCACATTTGTACGTCTTCTCCTCCAGAAGTAAACCACTACGAAGGTGAGAGATGAAAGATTGATAGAGCAAAGCGAAACACACATTGAAAAGGTTTAGTTTACGTGGAAATCGCTCGCTTTGCTCGTTCAATCCATGCGCACCTCAGTCCGTGCTTCAGAAACACAGATGTTTGACACCGTTTTAAAACCAAATCAACTGTTTTGATTTTTCCATGCATCAAGTCAGTTAATACAAAACCAATTTTAACCAAACCAATGTATATGTGGTGTGTAGCAAACTACGTCGTCCTTTCAGGTTATTTTTTGCGTGCATCCTTTTCCAGGTCATCTCTCTTCACTCGAGGAGGTTTGCATGAACAAACTATTACGTCATGAACAAACATCATGAGGGTTTAAAAAAAAACTTTGACGTTATTTCTTAAGGGTTTTTCGCATTTTTGTGGGTCATAATCAAGTTACAGCGATGAAAATAGGCCTATACTGAGCGTAATTTAATTATTTAATCTTTCGTTTGGTCCTACTTCCATCTTTGTAGGTTCGGTTCCAGAGGAGTAGACGTACAAACACACACACATCATACGTCCTTAATGATGTAGATGATGTGTGTGTTTGTGTGTGTGAACCTCTACTCCTCTGGAACCAAATCACCTACAACATGAGACTAGGACCAAACGAAAGATAATTAAATTGCGCTCAGTATAGGCCTATTATCATCGCTGTGACTTGATATTATATGACCCTCAAATATGCGAAAAACCCTTCAAAAATGACGTCAAATTTTTTTTTAAAACACTCATGATGTTTGTTCATGACGTCATAGTTTGTTCATGCAAACATCCTCGAGTGAAGAGAGATGATCTGGAAAAGGATGCACGCAAAAAATAATCTAACGGACGACGTATTTTACAACACACCATATATACATCTTAAAAAATTGGTGTTGCTGACTTGATGCTTGGAAAAAACACATCCGTAGACCTGGTTTTAAGAGGGTGTCAAACTTTCGTGTTTTTGAAGCACGTAAATTCGTGGATTGAGCGAGCAAAGTGAGCGAGTTTCATGTAAACTAAACCGTTTCAATGTGTGTTTCGTTTTGCTCTATCAAGCTTTCATCTCTCACCTTCGTATGGGATTACTTCTGGAGGAGAAGACGTACAAACGTGCAAACAAACAAATCGTATGTTTGGAATGATGTAGGTGAAATGTAAATGTGCTGAGGAATGTGACGAACGAACTGTGAGCAACATTTGCAATTAGTTTGCGTCGAAATAATCAGTACATAGAAATTACAT
Source organism: Lithobius niger (assembly GCA_023313725.1). NCBI lineage: Eukaryota > Metazoa > Arthropoda > Chilopoda > Lithobiomorpha > Lithobiidae > Lithobius > Lithobius niger. The sequence goes on from JAHWFP010127319.1 coordinate 9,988, forward strand.
GAAGCATGGATCGTCTTGAGGCTATTAGTTGCGCACTGAGATGATCTGGAGAAGGATGCACGCAAAAAATAACCTAAACGGACGACGTATTTTGCAACGTAACACATAATAATAGATATTAAAATTGGTTTTGTATCAACAGATTTGATGCATGGAAATCTGGTTTTAAAAGGGTGCCAAACATTCGTGTTTCTGAAGCACGGTGGTGCGTGGATTGAGCAAGTAGAGCGAGCGATTTCCACGTAAAGTAAACCTTTTCAATGTGCGTCTCGCTTTGCTCTCTCTCAATCTTTCATCTCTCACCTTCATAGGGGATTACCTCTGAAGGAGAAGACGTACAAATGTGCAAACAAACAATCGTATGTTTGGAATGATTAGGGTAAAATGCGGTGAGCAATAATTAAAATTAGTTTGTGTCGAAATAATCAGCACATGATTTTGTGATGCTCTTGAAATGAAAGAAATTACTGGAAGCAAAGATCGACGCGTACTTAGCTCTCGGATGGCCAGACTGTTGGAATGATTTATGGTTATCATTGTTTATGCAGTGAAGCCTTACAAAAAGACGCGTACTGCACTCTGACCATTTGCTTGACCGTTTTAGATGAGGAATCCACCAGCAGAACAAGAGTTGCAGCATGAAAGCTCCTTGAGCGATAGCGAGACGACGCGGAATGAGCGAGCGAAGCAAGCGACTTCGCTAGTGTAAGTAATGATTTGTTTTCACAGTGGACGCCAACAGTTAGACACCACTGAAAGCCAATAATCTGAACTTTATGGGCGAAGCACTAGCACGCTTCTAGATACGTATCTCGTTTGTACGAAATTTGCCTCAACTTCGTCCACTCCACTTGTATTATTGCAGATCAGTGATGGCCTTTGTTATCGTCCTACAACAAGGACGACGTTTGAACAATAAAAAGAACTAATGACATTTTGAGGCTCAGGCAACGACAGCGTCATGCGACAACATTAGTCACGGCACGCAACGACACACAAAAACGTGTTGCTCATTAGAAAGCGCACACGAAAAGGAGAAGAACCTCATGACACATGCAAGCGGAAAAGAAAAAATATTTCGCCGACCGAAAAAAAAAATAAAAGACACGAGAAGTCTCGACATAACGAACGAAACGAAGAAATTCGGTTTGTTGTTCGATTTGAACTCAGTGGTTGGATATAGATGACGACACCCGATAACTGTAAGGTGCACAGCCCCCCAAAAAAGTAATCCGAAACAATACTTATAGTTTTACCCTCATCGAGCGAAGAGTACTAGTTCAAAATAATAAGACTGTAGTAAATAAGACTGGAGTAGACTGTAGTTCGGGTTTTACTAAAATCTTACCATTTTAATCTTTAAGGGCACGTTTACGCAACAACTCGCCTTTGTATTCTCGCACCTGAAATAAAATGGCGATGGCGAAGGTGTCGTTGCCATGCTAACTCCGACATCCTTCGAACAAATGCTTGCAGTCGTATAATTCGTGACAGTAAGATAAAGAATTCCTCCTGACGAAACAATTTTCCCAATCGCTTCTAAACTCAATTATTGACTCGTTTCGCTGCGAGCTGGCAGAGCTAAAACCGTCGCCATGTTGGAGTTTCAGATAATTTCTAGCTTCTAGCTGCGAGAATACAAAGGCGAGTTGTTGCATAAACGCGCCCTAAACCATTGTAGCGCGACGCCATAGCCATAAAAAAAAGGTACAAACAAAAACGTCAAGTGTGCTGTAGAAAAGGATTATATGATGATTGAAGTTTCACTTTACTGTTGTTAAAATGTACACGGATAAAGATTGAGGATTTTTTAATTGAAATAAGCACTCATTGGGGTTCTGGGGGGGGGGGGGGTGCTTCGTGAACCGTCAATCTCTATTTCTACGTTTTAAGCTAGAAAACTTGAGCGTCGGTTCTTTGGTTCGACCTCCAGGTGTCGTACAGCTGTTACGGGTCAAAATTTGCCTGTTGAGCATATAGAGCTAAGAGTCATGCAATTTGGTACACCGGTCATTCTTAGCTTACAAATCAAACTAGCTATAGAACCCCCTCGAAATACCCCGTAAGGCCCCTTCCTGTACCCTCACCACACTCACCTGTATGAGATTACTGACCAACAAAATTTTGCTGATTGTGCTAAAACATGAATTGGTACACAAGTCATTCTTAGTAGCACAAATCGAACCTGCCGTGGAACCCCTATGAAATAAGTCCTCAAGACCAACCGCACCCCTATTCCCCCTCTGTGGGGCTTAACCAACTTATTCTTGAAGATCGAGCTAAAAGCATGACATTTGGTGCATAAGTTATTCTTTGCAGTAAAAATCGAACTAGCTATAGAACCTCCTTGAGATGCCCCCCAGCGCACACCTTTTCCCCCCTCCCTAAGGCTTATCCAAGAAATTTTACAGATACAGCTAAAATAGAATGAAATTTTGTACATAAGTCGTTCTTAACAGTACAAACCGAACTAGAATTTGTTGATCATCAGCTTTATGGAGGGGACATAGAGGGCCTCTGGGGGCCTTGAAGGGTTCCAAATGTAGTTCCATTTCGACTGTTACAATTATTCATGCCTTCAGTAGATTTGTTGGTTATTAATGCTTTATTGGGGTGCACAGGGATGGGGGAGGGGTGAAGCTGGGGGAGGCTTTGGAGGTATTTCATGGGGATCCATGGCTGGTTCGATTTTTACTGCTAAGAATGATTGTGCATCACAAAGCATGCTTTTAGCACGATCAGCAAGAATTTGTCGGGTATCAACTTGATGAGAAGGCCTTGTGGGAGCGGGGGGGGAGGGGGTTCATGGGAGTTCCATAGCTAGTTCGATTCGTTCTCCTATGAAGGACTTGTGTACTAAATTTCATTCTTTTAGCACTACTGCAAGAATTTGTTCGTCAGGCATCAGGTAGGGGCTCAGGGTATGGGGGGGGGGGGGTGGCC
>JAHWFP010127320.1:871-11645 GCA_023313725.1 Lithobius niger
CCCCCCCCCCCCCCGCATCCACTCCTCAAGGATCCTCCCCTTGTTGTCAGTATTAGGTCCTCCCCACTGGACATGGTGGCTGTTAAAGTCGCCCAGCAAGAGGAACGGGGCAGGAAGCTGGCGAACCAAGTCTTCCAGGTCACCAACCCCAAAGACCTCACCTGGTGGTAAATAAACCGAACGGACAGTAGTATCGAAACTGAAAGAAACTCGAACTGCTATCGCCTGAAATCTAGTGTGCAGAGGCACACTGGCATGCGGCTGATAGTGTTGAACCAGCACTGCAACACCACCATGTGCACGTGGCACAGGGTCTGCATCCAGACAGTAGACAGAGTAACCCCTAACAACTGGATTATCCGACGCCTTAAAGCAAGTTTCCTGAAGGCAGTAGCACAGAGGTCGCCAATGCGACAAAAGCAGCCGCAGCTCTTCTGCATGGGTCCGATAACTTTGACAGTTCCACTGAACGATGGTATGCGCAGGCATTAGGGCGGGCTTAAGACTATATCATCCTCCTCAACTCCTCCTCTGGGCGATCCGAAAACATCTGAATCCTCACCTGAATCAAAAGATGGAGTGAGGTTCAGAACAAAGTTGTCCTCGGAATTAGAACAGGAAATCTCGTCCTGCTCCATAGGCAGAGTAGTATCACAATGTTGAGGGGACGCAATGGACCCCTTAGCAAGCTGGCCGTTCCCGGTGGAGACGTCTTCACTGGTGTTGTTGAGGCTTTACCAGCAGGAGCCTTCTTCTTCGACGGCTTCTGTGGCGCACTCCGAACAGGCGGAGGCTTAGCCGAAGCCTTAACCTGCTTGGGAACAGTTAGAGCATCAGGAACAGGAACAGTAACAGGAGCAGAAGCAGAGCAGAAGCATTTGCAGGCTGGACAGATGTCAACTGCACGGCAGCAACCGGGTCTGAAGGACCCAAAAGACCCTGCAAAGATGGATGTTGCTGGGTCAACAAAGTAACAAGCATGCCCACCGTCCTCGTCTAAGACCTGAACTCAGCACGCAAATCTGCCAAATCAGCAGACTCGCCAACTGGGCCAGGCAATGACGCACTGCACACCTGGGCAAAAGAACGTGTTAGCGTCGGCGCCGATAGTTTGGCTTTCTTCCGGGCCTCTGAGTAGGAAAGCCCGTCCTTTACTTTCAATTCCTGAACACGACGTTCCTCGACATAAACATGGCTGTTCCGTGAAGAGGCCTGGTGCTGACCACCGCAGTTGACGCAGCACTCCGGGGCAGCACAATCAGTGCCCTCATGGGCTGCCTGAGCACAGCTAACACAGGTTGGCTTACCCTTATACGAACCGCTAGTATGACCAAAGCGTTGACAGCGGTAACACCGCATTGGGTTCGGGACGTAACATCTGACCTTCAACTGCAGGTAACCGGCAGTAATGTGCTGCGGTGCAACCGGCGAATCAACGGTCAGGGAAAAGGTGTCAGTTGGCTGGGCACCATTCTCGCCTTTCCGCGTCAAACGCCTAACGGGGGGGGGGGGGGATTGAGGCTTAATGGCGCGTCGACAACTTGGTCATTAGCGCCAACCTCAGTCACAGTGCAGTGGTCCGGGTTGCCACTGCACCACACATTACAGAGATGTTATTCAAACCCCTAATCTAAATCTTGTCATACATCTGTACCTCCTGCAAAAATTGAAAAACACCGGACAGGAGGACAGACTTATCGCCCAATTGACGCGCAATGTCATGCGGAAGATGGAACCGACGACGAACACCATCAAGATGGCGACAATCAACAAGTAAGTGCCGGACCGTAAATGGCCGCCGACACCAAGAACATTCAGGAGGGTCAACCCCCCGTAAAAGGAAACAGTGAGTAAGCCGGGTGTGACCAATCCGCAAACGGGCCAACACAACCTCCTCACGGCGACTACGGCGACACGCCGAGTGCCACTCCTCGACAGTGCCTTTAATGGTCCGTAACTTATTACCGTCTTGTCTGTCCCACAAGGTTTGCCAAAAAGCGTGTAACCTTATGACTTGAGTTCGTCCAGGATGACATCATCACTGAGACCCCTCAAATCAAAGCACGACACGACCCCCTTACTGCTATTTAAGGTACGATGCGGCTCCACACGCACCGGGCATAACCCCAGTGCACTCGCCTTCAAAAGCCTCTTTGCCTGAGCATCGTCCGCAACCTCTACAAGGTATCCCCCAGCACGGAGCCGAGAACCACAGATCCCTTTCAGAGCTTTGTGGACAGCGAAAGGACCGAGTTGTGTAACATCCCGGCCCTCGCCTGTCACCACCAGGAACTTCGGGACTTGGTCCCGACTCTTACTACCGTCTGGTAACTGGGCACCAGGCCCAACCATCTCAGGGTCCCTCCTCTGGCGCTTGCTAGTGCGGCGAGGAGGGGAAGAATTTTTGGGGGAGGGGGGGGGAAGAAGTTGCCATTGAGAGCAAAAAAGAAGTCGCGGTGGTGCACCCCCCAGAAAAGAAAGCCCTGCGCGGCACTCGGGTGATGCAGGGCCGGAAGCCGCATATCCAGGGCCCTGCACTAGGAAGCTAACACCGCCGTCTATCTCGGTGAGGTGGCAGCCTAAGCATGCCGAGAGGCGAGGCCACCAAGGAAGCTGTACACACCACCTCCGTCGATAACCCAAACAGTTCGGGTCCGTAATGCAGATGGATACAGCACAAGCCGCCTCCCCACATCGACAGGACCCGAAAGGTCATAGCTGACTGACCTTAGGCCGGCTCGCCCAGGCCACCCGTCTTCCGGAATAAGGAGCCAAAGCCCGAAAGCCAGGATCTCCGCCTCCACGGATTACTAGGTTGCAGCACACGGCCAACATGCTGGGGGATGAGGATGAAATGAATACTAAGGACATGATGATTTAAGTGGGGAGGACTGGGAAAATTGGGGAGTAATAATAATAATTTCTAGTTAAGTTTACCAATGTTACTTACAGTGGTGGAGGACAGGGATGGAATGGGGGCTTGGAATGCATTATTGTGATTACCTAATACTAACAATAGGTTGGCTAAGCAATGCACAAGCTTTACAATTGGTGTAATCTCACGATACATTATAGTGTAACAATCAGCAAGTGAATGCAAGAATAGAATTGGGGACTGGCCCGGATAGTCTTACGAAATTCTGCAGGTTGCCACTTCTGGCTGCCATTTTCTATTAAGAAATAATTTAGAAAAGGTAACGCAAAGAATTAGACCATTCTACTTTGAGTGATAAAAACACCAATGTAAACATATGACAATCAAACTCAAAATGTCAATAGTCATCAGTACACACATTTTCGATAGACATTATCTGCAAAAAGAGAAAATTGCCGGCCCCGGTAGGCAAGTTGCTTCTATTGCCTAAACAAATACAAATTTAGTATTCTTGTCTCTGGAATGCTTTTTCCTAGAGACAAAACAGAAGTGTACTAACCAAGCGATAACCCAACTGCGCATGTTATGGTGGTGACTCAAGAGGGGAGGTAGGGTGGGTACAGGTGATGTATATGTTTTAGGCAATAGAAACAAAATTCAGCTGGTCTACTGGGGCCAACAATTTTCTCTTTCTATTGCAGACGAAAATATACATTACCTTTAAATTTAGCATCTGCAGACCTCGTCAAAAATGGCGATGGCACCACCTGACGGGTTCCCTAGGGTTTTTCAGGCTGGTACCCCCGGAAGCCACAGAAATTTACCTTACTCAGACTCCCAAAGAATGGACGGTTAAGGACGATCTGATTTTAATTTTTTTTTGGAAATTACTTAGGGGTAGGTTAGGTCGTGAAACACGACGTCAATTTCAATTGATTGGAATGCCCCCTCAATTCGTTTATTTGCTGCTTCTAAAAATTTTTTGCGTTTATCCAATGACTTTTGTAACTTGCTAAAGCTCGCGTTAACACTCGCATGAAGGGTTTCTCACCGTAAAGTTGCCAATTTTAACTGATTTTTTGAAGACCTAATAACAGCTAGCAAGTTGTCAATCTGTGAATTCTTATTAAACGGGGATGCAGCTGCTGTACTTCCATCAACTTTCTTCATTTTTTGTGGTTTTTATGTGGAAATAAAACTCCTGTGGCCGTTGACTCAGCAAACATGATGTAACTACTTTTGTAGTAGTCTTCCTGCCTTCTAATAAATCACTTCTTAGTTTTGTTGAATCTACTACTAAACCCAGCTCTCTTTTATTTTACGATTACTTCTTTTTTTTAACAAAACCCAAGATAAATTTTCGTTTGGAATGGAGGCCGAATCATTTCTTTGTTGAGTCTACTGCCAAACTCAGCTCTCTACTCTATAAAGCAGGTTATTCTTTTGTTTCAAAGCTTATCGCTTTCACATGCAAAAAATACACTTTTGAAGTAAATTAGCAACTTACGAAGGAAGACCGTCTGTCAATTGCAACCTCTTTCCTCGCAAACAAAAGACCGACCCACCTTTCCCGCTAATACGCAGCCACATACAACACAAACGTAAGGTAAATTTTAATTGGTTAACCAAGCTCAACGACGACGTCACGTGGCGAGTCTGGCGAATGAAATCTTTACTATGAAAATTCCAGCGAAAGGTTTTTGTTGCTAATGGCAACTCGCGCAAAAAAGGGAAAACGTCGCATATCATTAACAATAAAACGTAGTTACATTACCTTGATTGGGCTCGAAGGGATACCTGTCTTGACGTTTCTGTTTTTCTGTCCCTAGATAATCCTACTCATCGTCGCCATTGATTCAGTATTAATTCAGTTTACTGATTAGGGACATCGAATTTGGTGGATCATGGGTTACAAAGTTATCCATTCCGTGTATTGGTGAGGAGGGGCCTAGTGAAACAATACAGCAACAAAAACTCTTTCCCTATTTTTGTATCTAAACGAGCCTTTTATGGATACAGGACAAATAAACCCTAGATAAACTAAATCACCATTTTTTATTATGGATTTGCCTGTTTTATTTCCATGTTTCAGTGCCAGTTTATCGATGGCGAAGTCTTTGCATGAAAGCCAGTTGCATGAAATGGCAAACAACTTCTCATTCTTACATGCCCAGTGGCAAGTATGACTATACTATCAAGCTGGGGTTCGCTGTTAGGTGACACCCAGACCACTACACTGTGACTGAGGTTGGCGCTAATGACCTTGCTGTCGACGTGCCATTAAGCCTCAATCCCTTTTCCCCAGAAGGTTATCCTTCGGAATAACTACTATTAGGAGACAAACATGTTGAATGACTGGCAGCCAGGTTAGTGGGCCTGGCTGGCTATTTTATAACATTGTATAGGTTAATTCTCATGCACTCTGTTCGCAGAGTGCATAGCACATAATGTATGCACAGATATACATGTATCCACCTAGTGGCTGGTAAGGTAATTATGGCATTTGTGACTTAAAGCCGCTTGAGATTTAGGCTAACACATATACACCATACCCAGCATGCCATACGGATGCTGTCATTGTGCGCGGCGGGCATGAGTTTCAAGTCCATTGTGTGCTCTTTGGCAGTGCATACTTTGCCGCCATGTTTCGTGCGGACATGGTGGAAGCCACTACTGGGAGAGTAAAGCTGCATGGGGTAGATGCCGATGCTCTGAGCATTATCTTAGACTTCTTGTATTGGCAAAAATATCGAATTCCTTGTAAGAAAATGATAAACTGAAATCTATCCTGTGTGCTTCCCATTTGTTGCAAATGGAACTCTTGTACAAACACTGCTGGGAGAAACTGGTGAAGGTAAATCCCACCAATTTCCTAGATGCCTGGAACTTGGCAAATTCCTATTGTCCCACAGTCACGTTCCCTGGGACTGGTGTTCAATTCCAGGTTATCTGGGCTTCCACACTTGCTTGCGTCAACTTAAAGACAAGGCTTTGCGGGCACTTAACTTTTTGTGGGTACTGTCGCACTGCCATGTTGCGCCTCTACCGAGCCCTTGTTCGCAGCAAACTTGATTATGTGTGTATGGTCTATGGTTCGGCTAGTGACTCGACTCTCCTGAAGTTGGACACTTTGCATCACAGTGGCCTACGTCTGGCGACTGGGGCATTTCTAACATCTCCAGTTGTCAGCTTCTATGCTGAGGCCTCGGAGCCACCTTTAGCCATTCGTCGGCGACAGCTTGCCATTCAGTATGCTGTGCGATTGCGTGGTGTGCAATCCAGTCCTGCTTGGTCCATGGTTTTGGGGCCAGACTTGCGAGTCGGTAGACACAGGGTGGGTAAGGGTGATTTCCGCTATAGGCTCCAGCAGTCCTGTCAGAAAATAACCTTTGAAATACCCTGGTCTTGAGGCTTTGGCGAATGCCAGTGGCCCCTTCGCTTGTCCCAAGTGGCATTTTCATTTTCGCTACCAAGTTGTCGACGCGCCATTAAGCCTCAATCCCCCCCCCCCCCTCATTTTCGCTCTGGCGTCCCACCCGAAAGGTTCCACTCTACCAGCAAGGTACTTACAGGAGTTCCGGCAGCTGTGTTCACAGTACGCCGGTTATCAGTGGCTATTTACTGAGGGGTCGAAGTCGGACGTTGACGTGGGGTGTGCTTGTGTGTGTAAGGGAGTAACGGTTGCCCATCGCCTTCCATAAGGCTATTATATTTTTTTTGCAGAGCTTTTGGGTCTCGGTTTGGCGGTGGAATGGATCCTTGCTTCAGGGCACGCATTTCATTATCCTAAGTGATTCCATGAGAGCCCTGGAGTCCTTGGCAAATTACAATCATCGGAATCCCTTGCTACAACGTGTCCAAGCTTTGCTTTCCTGCTTGCCTGGCCAGCGGAAAACTGCTTTTCTGCTGTATCCCGGGCCATGTTGGGATAAGTGGAAATGAGCAAGCTGATTCTGCAGCGAAAGGGCCCTTTACCTCTTGGAAGGGATCTCAGCCTTGTTCGCTCAAACGCCTTTCCAACTCTGCGTCTGGGGTTCCACGTTTTTTGGCAAACCTTGTGGGACAGACAGAACGGTAATAAATTACGAGCTATTAAAGGCACTGTCGAGGAATGGCACTCGGCGTGTCGCCGCAGTCGCTGTGACGAGGTAGTGTTGGCCCGTTTGCGCATTGGTCACATCCAACTTACTCACTGTTTTCTTTTGCGGGGGTTGAGCTTCCTGAATGTTATTGGTGTCGACTGCCACTTACGGTCCGGTACTTCCTTGTTGATTGTCGCTATATTGATGGTTGGATGATAAGTCTGTCCTTCAGTTCGGTGTTTTTCAACTTTGTAGGAGGTACAGATGTATGACAAGATTTAGATTAGGGGTGTGAATATTATCTCTGTAATGTGTGGTGCAGTGGCAACCCGGACCACTGCACTCTGACTCAGGTTGGTGTTAATGACCAAGCTGTCGACGCGCCATTAAGCCTCGGGCCCCCCCCCCCCCCCCGGAACTTGGGTGACCCGTTCTAGAATGTTAATTTCTTGAAGTGGGTAAACAACTTTGTGAAAGAACTACCAAATGACTGTAAAGTCGTTTTTCCTAAGATATCCCACTTTGAGTATCATTGTTTATTGTTAGCTGCCAACTGTTGATTTCCGTTCGCCAAAAGATATTGGAGAGGGTTGCTCTGAAGAACCTACGCTGTAAACTGATGAAATATTAAGAAAACTTATGTCCTAAAACAAGTTAGTTGAGATTTTTAACCTTCATTTTTTAAGCTATAGTAAAAAAAAAACTTCCGATGACGTATCAATCCTTCCACTAAAAACTTCCCAAATTTGTTGACCGTATCATCCCCAAGCTCCCCAAGTGAGTCTAAAAGCCGTTCAGAGGTGTGTCGCAACTAAAAAAGTGGATGTAAAATACTTTTATCTATTCTACAACATTTGCACTCTGAATGTGGCTAAACCTGGCATTAAATCACACACATCATCTTCCACAATAAAATGTAGACGGTTGGAGTCTTTTTAGTTTTCAGTTTTATGCAGTACCACTACGGAGAACTATTTAATTATCTTTTAACGGCCTTAAAAGTATACACAGTGAAAACAAAGACAATATTTTGACATTGAATAAATAAATTAACAGTTGTTTTTTAGCACGTCACATTTGTCAATACACTCTTCAGTTCAATATAAAAAATCTCTGCATGTGCTTTTCTACAGCATCTTTTTTTGTTTGCGTCCAACGCTGTGCACTACCTTTTTTACGTTGGTTTTTAGTGTTTACAAGCTGTTCAAAATGATTTTGATTTTTGAGAAGGTAGCTGTTGCTGCCAATTCAATAGATTTCCCATTACTAACATCATTACCCGGAATGATCTCAGTGGTTTTGTCTACTCCATTGCGTTGTTTCTATGGCATCCGTCGCTCTTCCGTGTTAGTCAACAAACCAGCTTTGTCTTGGTTCTAAAGGATTTTACTATCATTGCAGCCCTTTTCATCATCAACTCTCTCTTGATCACCAATATTTATCTCGTCTAGGGTTTTCCTCTGAAACTGATGTACAAGCCCTTTTTCTAGCCCGAACAACATTTTATCAATTTTTGGTACTTGTAGCGTTGTTTCTGGCAGTCTGCAATACTTATGATGAACCCTTATATTGTGGCCAAGAACCTGCTAGGTCTAGGATATCGATTTCATTGTGTTTTAAACTAACAACCTGAGATATTGTTGCAACATGTTCGTGGAGTTTTGTTAACGAAATGGCAGAAAGGGTCCTTTGTTGGCCGTCTCTGGAGTCTGCTTGTTAACGGAACCTAGTATTGTTGTCGTTTCTCCATTGTTGACCATCTCGTGCATACTTTGGACTCTGTTTTTAGGACTCAAGGCTGTGCTTGTGTTTTTGGCGAGTATACTCGTCCTCAGCACTTTAAGGGTTAATGATGTAGATTGTTTCTAAAATCCTTTGTGTCGTGACTTGCCATTTAGTGTGCGGTGTTTGAGCACCGCATGAAGCACTTGATAGGTTTATTGATTTTGAATGCAAGTAACCTCACGAGTTGATGCACCCCTTGCCCCATATTCTTTTGTTTTTTTTTATAATACAAAATAACATTACTGTCATTTGTACCAAAGTTAATTTCATATTCTTGGCCACCGTCACCGCTCAAGAAGAGTCGATTAGGTTGCACAGCATATGATGATAAAAACCAGAGTCCATTATTGCATTTTATGCAATGGATTTCATTATGGATTTTAAATTACTTAAAAAGCCACACACACGTGTAATTTAGAAGCATTTGACAATAGCACCATCACACTGAAATTGATAATCACTTGTGTAAGACGAGTCTTGTTTAATTCTGTTTTTAAATTCTGCCTGCAGCTTTCTTCTAGTTTCCTCTTCACATCTACTGTTTTGTATGACATGTCCTATCAGATGATGAACTTCTTTGTCAAGCAGATTGTTGTGCAAAAGTAAAAGTAGCTTCTGATTTTGAGTTTTCATTAAAGCCAACCCTTTATTAGCAATCTGATATTCATGAATTAAATTTTCAGACATGCACTAGCAAGTTTGCATGTTCATGATATAAAGGACCGCCCAGTATGGTTTCCGTTAATTTTGCACGACTCCTGTAATTTCTTTAACTAAAGAAGTTGTAAAGAGAATGCTGACAGGTGTGCATTGACTTTGGTAATTAACTCTGCAACTTGAACAGTCGGTTCAAATTAAGGACAAAACCATTAGGTATGGAAAGCGTAGGGTAGTCTTTATCTATACTTACATCGTAATGGTTCATGGTGTTAAAAATGTGAGTCCAAGTTTAGTATTGACCTAGTGGTGTACTGGAATGTTACCGATTCTTCCAGCCTGACAGGTACTACCTCGCTGTTTCTCCGTAATTTTTTTTTTTAGTTAAAAACTTGGCCTCTTAATTTTAAAGGGGTAATCCAGTGTACGTCTTTGCACACCGTCTTTATTGTATACAGTATTCCAGTTTACTGGCAATGGTAGGATCTCCAGTTTTTCCTCCGACAGAAGCTTCTAATTTTTTTTTTTTTTGTTTTATTCCCGTTTCCAAACAAATGTCTGAAAACGTCGAGTTTCACACTCACTTGGAGTATATTTGGATGAACAGCGCTTCACAATCGTTTATGTAACACAGACACGATAATTGTGTGGGATTCCTTCCTCAAGGTCCACAGAATGGTAAGTCCTACTGTAATTGGTAAATACCTCAATAGCTCTCCATCCAAATGGAATGCCAGAAATTCTGAAGTCTTTCGAGCTTTTGTCTCTTAATGAGTGGAGTGCGTTTATCATGTTCTTTAACTATAATTGAAAGAAAAAAAGTGTCACTGCATTGTCCTTGTTCCTACACAATCGATAATTTCGAACATTTGTTATAATAAAATGCAGCATATTAAGATTTCCTGACAGCATTCCACTGGCGCTAATTTCCAAAGTCCATAGCAAGAGACGTTCACATGTTCTTTTTTCCCCAAAAACCGAAACGGGTACAAAAAAAAAGACATTTGAGTGCACAAAATTTTGTCACAGAAATTACAGAACCGATAATTTTGCATAAGCAATCTCCTTTCAGCCCTGAATTAAACTGGTACACCTACAATTATTTTTTGGATACAATAAAGTAAACCTTACTGCTAGACAGCACTTTTGGCATTTTGCAGGAGAAAGATTGTTCCACTTAGATTCCGGTTTGGAAAATTTTTTAATGTCTTGACAAGTTTTCAGAAAATTCGCTAAATTTTGGCAGATTTGGACAAAATGATATATACAGGGTGAGGCAACTGAAGTGTCTGGCAACAATGTCTTCTAAAGACGTGTAATGAGCTCAAATCGAAATACCTACCAATACTAAGCAAACCCGGGCGGATGTAATGTC
>JAHWFP010127320.1:16645-33007 GCA_023313725.1 Lithobius niger
GGGGGGGGGGGGGGCTGTAACTAAAGACTGGTGCATTTCCGGACCCATGTTTATAGGACTTTTTCTTCTTATCTTTGATCACACAGCGGACCCTCAAAATATTTGACACCAATTTCCGAACACCCTGTATATATATATATATAGATGATCAGTGTTCAAACCTTTTCAAGGACTAGTCAACGACAATTCAAGGGTTAGAAATTAATACCTATGAGAAAGAATAAATTTATGCAAGTTGGCAATGAAAAAAAAAAATTCATTGCCGCAGGCATTTTGGATTTAGCGAAGGTGACACGTTGACCAGGCTGTATTTTTATTTAATAATGCAAATAAGGCCTTCTTTTAGTAATTTCCTTTCAAAACAACATTATCCCTATATTAAAGAAGCAAAAACGATGCATTAGAAACAAAGTATTACGCCTATGCAAGTATACTGCTGTTTGACCCCAAGTTTGTCACCGCTGCACAACTTAACATAATATTTGTCTTCTACTTCGTTCCGGACTGACAACAATAATAAGTTTATCTCAGTATTGCAACAAAAATGTTTTAGAACTCCCCGAAACTCGAACAATTCGAAGTTGATGTTTTCTTTTGAACGAAATTGTACTTGAATGCGACTTGAAATTTTGAGCTTCGCAAGCCTACCCAAAGTTTGAGCCAGGTGACCTGACACAAGGTCTATTCACGATGGCGACCAAAATATCAAAATCTATCTGTCCGAACTTACCTCTGGGACTGATATCTAGGTAAAATTATAACCTTTATATAATCCAGGCACCCAGATTTGAACCAAAGCTTTGTTTTGTCAAAACATTTAATTAATAGTTTATACCACTTTATTCAGAATCAACACACCCAATCTGAAGAAATAAAATGTACCTGATGTGAAGGGCAAATGATCCAGTTCACACGAATGCGATGATCGCATGGGTTCGAGAATGATGGATCCAATGTAGTCACATTTCCTGTGGATGGCTTAATGGTATCATCCATTGCTGGGTATATCCCTGGCGAAGACGTGGTTCTTTTGATGGTTGCCAAGTTTGACGACGCACCATCGCAGACCAAGGCAAGACACTTGAATTAAAGGCATGAAATGCCCTTAAAGTGTCCATCACACATGGGAGCAGATGTCTGGCCTCTACTGTCCGTGGAAAGGTGAACCATGGGCCTACCACATCAAACTTCTGTTGAAGGTCTCTCCATAAAAACTGCAACACGTATGTGGATGGCAGATTTTTTTTGTTGGCTTTCATGGAATTGAAAACGTCATGTAGCGAGGAATACTCGTCTTCCGACATGGCTAAACCGACCAGTTGATGATTTTTACTATTCCAAACGACCTTGTCGATAACCTTCATCGAACACTATACATCCAAATCCACTGGTAGGCTTTCCTCCTTTACTGGCATGTTCACTGTTCAGAGCATCATACCGGTTTATTTGGTCTTTTAGATATTAAGTGTTTCCTGAACAATTCCTGGTTTGCTCAGGCGCTATCGGGTGAACGATCTGAGCGTGTCCGTGCTGGGAAGTTGAAGATTCTGAAAGCTCTTCAGGGCTTCATACGTAGCCTTGCTGCGCAAGAATACAGCCAGAGCTGTGAATAAACAAAAGTTACTACATTTAATATGCGGTACATGACATTCACAGTCTTAAGATTTTCAGAAGTACATGCGACACGCAGGGTTCGCACACACAAAAACAAGCGCTTTCAAGGACTTTTTTTTTTTAAACCAATATAATTTTTCAAGGACCGTTATTAATCAATAATCTTGCCAACACCACCTCACAAAAACGTTCGTGTTTTATTCGTGTGCAGGATCAGAAGAAAATAAGCCACAGTAAAAAAATAATCACAAGGAAACAAAATTTTTTATTTTTTTTTCTGTGTTGTTTCTGTTGTTATGCAGGGTGGCCCAATAAAAAAGGAACACCATAAATATATTCTAAATCCAATTCGCAAAAAAAAAAAAAAAAAAAGTAGGACCTAGATATCTGGACAGAACGTGTGATTGTGAATTGAATGAAGTGGTCCCAATTGTCACTTTTTTCTCTGCTCTATGTACAAGTTATGCCCGAGATAGCACCTCCCAGAACTGGCAAGTGACAAAGCCTAGTCGAATGAAACGGGAAGAGCTGTTAAAGTGCATAAAGTACCCAGCGCCAAGCCAGCGCTCATTCCCCACAGTTCCATCTGAAAGCCAAACACGTTCCATTGGTGTGTTTTGGGTAGGAGACAAGCTCAAGAACACATTTGTAGGCATGGTGTGTGCGTGTGTGGGGGGGGGGGGGGGGAGAATGTCATTTTGGCCTTTAACAGCTCTTCCCGTTTCATTCGATATCATCTTTGTCACTAGTCAGTTCTGGGAGGTGCTATCTAGGGCCTAACTAGGTTGTAAGAACAAAACACCATCGAAAACTCCAAATAAAATCATCAGACCACAGAAAACAGACTTGCGTAACCATACACTGTCACTTACGCCCTTTTTCCATTGAACCGGAGGAAGCAAGCGTATTAGCCCAGGGGACTTTTAGTATGTTTCATACACTATTGGTAGCTACTTATATGCCAACTTTCAGCTTTCTTTGAATTAATCCCATGTTTAAACCTAAAATGATTGGGCTATTATGTATTATGTGCTGTTGTGTCGACTAAATGGAGATTATTTCTCAGAATACTAAATCAATTGTACGACGTTATGAGCAATTAGGGTTATTCTGCTAGCAGGTGACCAGTACATACGTAAGCGAGGAAATTGAAGGTTTCCAATGAAAGCTTGCATTTCTTTGGCATTAGTGTTGACGTTTTTCATAGTCTTTAGCACTGAATAGAGATTTATAGATTCTGAACATATTTGTAATAAATCGTACACTTACCACATCTGCTTTCCACACCTAAGTATATTCCTGCATAAATAAGGAGTAAATGTCTCATATGCTGCAGTAATTAAAGCCTACAGTGTTGCAATATCGTAGGCTGGTTGAATGTACGCCTTCGTTATACGGAATTTACTACAGACGATAACAATGCTAAATCGGATGCTACGTCTATTGTTGAAAGATATGCCGTTCTAAAACGACGCACTTAGGGCTACAACAATAGACAACTATATTTTGATATTTGATATTTTATTGGGCCTACTCGGCCTTTAAGCCACTCGCTCAGTCTAAAAACTACTTACATACTAAACCAGAATCAAAACACAGTACAAATTGACAAAGATGCACAGCTGTGACCCTGCCCCGAGGGAATGCGTAGGGGAATGAAACCAACCAGGGAGGACATATCCAGAGTTACGTATCAAACCTGGAACTATAAGTTGTCCTTATAACAATAAATGGACCACAACAATACATTTGACAGAGCTTGTAGCACGTAGTTCTGGCAACTGTTACACGGTAGCCTTTAAGCAGGTTTCCAAGCGCCAGAAAACCATGTGGTCTAACAACTAAAAACGCTAAACATTCAACATTTTCGTAGTTCCTGCACTCAAGGGAGCCCACACATTGCAACACTTAAAAAAACGTGATTCCTCCCCCCCCCCCCCTCCGTCATTCCCGTTAGATAGGTTCCCCCTTTGGTAAATAAATCTTTCAGAATAAAAATAAACGTAAGAGATATTTCGTGACACAAGGGTTACAAGTTTCTTTAGTGTAGCGGGAAAGTTGACACAAAGTCTAGAATGCTCACAAAAAAACAACTGAAAACCTGCTTATATTTTACGCTTTTCTTTTCATGTGGCTTGGAGTAAGGTCGTGTTTCCTTACTGAAGAAATGGAATGAGAAATGGACTAGGGGCAGTGAAGGCACGAATATTTTTTAAGTGTTTAGGACACAATGTTCGAAAAAACAGCATATGTCTTAAACTCCTACTGGAAATTTTGCTCGTTTTGACCGTAGTTTTTTTTGCTATCACGTCCTAGTATTCCTGTAAGTCTGCGAATGCCTATTGCTTGTATTTGTAACTAAGGCATAATTTTTTTGACGAGTTCAAATATTATGTTTAGAAGCGGTTTCGAAGTCTAAAATTTGACGCAAATTCTATATTACGTCGAATGTGACAACATTCAGTATGTTTAAAGCTCTACTTTTTATAACTTTTGCATTTAAAAGAAGCTAACAGAAAATACCCTGTTTTTTACCTCCACAGGAAAAATTAAATTGCATACGAAACAAAATAAAACTAACGCTAAGCATTGAGCATCAATACATTACACAAAAAAAAGAGCACGTTAGCGTATTGGCTAAATGACGCGAATGAAACTGCAATAAGAAATGTAGTCTTCACTGCATTCCATTCCACTACATTCCCCAGATGTTTTTTTTTAATATTTTTATTGATTGAAATTTCAAATTATTTATCTACGACCACCCTACGATCTTTTAGCTGTTACATATTAAAGTTAATTTCACTCGAGCAATTTTTTTAGACGATCGGTTATAATTGTTTTTCGCATATTTAAGAGTCAAGAACTCCGAAAGTCCTCAACAGTTTTTACTGATATTCGAACTTAAATCCACAAATAGGCATCGAATGGTAGTGGGAAGTTTGAAATAAATCCGATAATGGGTTCGAAGTTGTCGTGGATTCACACAGACATATACAGCCTGACGAAAGTATGGATGACAAGCTTATTTGCTTTGCTTCGCACTGCACGTCACTAAAATGAATTCTTAGGACTTTACACAACTTCTAAATGCCGAATAACGGAACCTTGGTATTGTTTTAATCTTCTGTACAGCCAAAACGGCTGGGACGACTATACAACGGCTTTGTCCCACCGTCGTCGCCTTTTTTAGTGGAGTTAAAAAACATGGCAAGTTAAACATCGTTGATTCCTGATACCTAATAAACTTTCTCGACGTAACTCAACGAAATAATAACATTTGATCGTCGCATTTAACCACGACAGGAAGACTCGCAACCATAAAAAAAAAGGATTCCGTTAACGACACACATTAGCTTCATTTGAAAAAAAAACGCTAATTGCATATCGCTTCTGCACGGCGATGGGAATCCCGAACATGAAACTTGGAAGTTTTGTGACTGCGAAGCGGTGTGTAAAACGAACGTTAAAGCAGACGACGTGTTTATGCCGCAGCACGAAACAGTAACATGCCGGCATCTAATAGTTTAGATTCCTTGTTGCCAAACCAAGGCAACGGCAACGCAATGTGTCTCGATTCTCGAACCCAATTCTCCGCTAGCTGCAACATACGAAATTAAAACGGCAAGTAAAAATTAAGCTTGACGGCTAAAAATTAAGCCTTAAAGCTAACACATTTTAACCTACAATTGTGATGGTTGCTACTTTTACATTGTATAACCTAATAGTGCTAATAGAGTTGTTGCAATGCTTGATAGAGGTGTGCTTCTCCACATTTTCGTTGGTGTCAAATTTTATCCACCTTTTGAGTCTTCTGAATATTATTAACTGATGATTGTTTGTCTTGCAGTTAACTACCTTATTATTAATCTAAGGAAGCCACTTTGCGCAGCAGTTGTTGTAAGAATTATAGATGGCGGCAACCCGAACAGCGGTGGCTAAAGCGCCATTTTAATTTTAGTCTGGGGCGATGGCCCACATCTTTAGTGTGGGCTGTGCAAAAAAGGTGCAAATAACTAAACAGAAACTAAATTCTGGATTAAACGAAAGCCTATTAAAATAAATATGATACGTAGCTTAGACTTATTTGAAAAAAAAAAATAAGAAAAAGGCCAGCAAAAAGCAGCAGTAGGACACACCAAAAAGGTGAAGAGCCCAAACTTAGCCGAGTGAGTATTCCCACCAATCTGGAGAAACTGGAAAACCTGGAAACTCATGGAATTTAAACTACATTTGAAATTCAGGAAAAACTCATTGGATGCTCAAGATTTTTCACACAAAAAAACTGGAAAACTAAGGCAAAAAGCAAAGCCATACTTTTAGGCCTACTCGAAAGTGTATTAAACACATTTTGTTAAGCCATTGACAATGTCACATCGAGGCAAAATTTATCCTTGTATTTCTGTGTAATCCTTGTATTTCCGCCTACAGTAGGGCCAACGTCTGTGTCCTAATAAAATAGAGATCGCCGTTGCAGTGCGTGATAGAGGCGTGCGCCTAAACATTTTCGTTGAAAAAATGGCGGAAGTGCGGAGAAGACCGGCTACGACTAGGTAGTCGCCAGCCGCTTGTTTTTTTTTTTGGTTCATTTTACCATTAAACTCGTACTAGCTTATAGGTAGTTATTCAAATTATTAACTACTCGACACAGCACGTTGTTGTGTTTCATTTTGTCTCAACTACACAAATGTTGGAAAAGCGTTTTATCTCATGTAATCAATGCCAGTTACAGGCTATATATTTTAACAGCGTGTTAAGAGGTTTGACTAGTGAGATACAAACTATTAGGTCTTCGCTTATCTAAAGTGATCGAAAAGTAGTACTGTATATGAGCAATAATTTATAAGTTAGCATTAATTTTCTCCTCACTAATGTAGCAGTATGGCAGTGTGCTACCAAGCTGAACAGGAAGAAAAACTAAGTCTCAGTCTGCACTGCCAGCTTCCAGGTGACCTCAAACGAAAGAGCAAGCAGTCTACTGGTCAGACTTGGTCGACTTCAGGTGTGGTGCGTGGGTGTTCAGAATAGTGTAAATGTGGACTATGATGTTGAAAATGTATTCGTGTATCATTATGAAGCGCTGTGTAAATCGAAGCCGTTTAAATTATGATTTTTTAATTGTCATTCGGTTCCATTTAGTCCACTAGTATATATACTATATAGCGTATGTTTTTTGACTAGATCTATGCAGCAGCCTTTTACCTTATTCTTTGCGCAGAGAAAAATATATTAAAACGACAATGGAAACAATTTTTTTTAGATCCTAATGTCAATTTAAAATCTAGTAAAAATTTCCAGATGACACATTTTTCTTATAACTGATACTTTGCTTTCTTTTGAATTCCAATTCCTGACCAGTTTTAGTCATGAACACTTGAGTATGCCTCTTCGTATTCTGGATAGGATTCTGTACACTACCCTAAATGGAACGAATTACTTAAGTGTGAATGACGATTTCACGCAATTTAAACAAACTTTAAACAAGTTTTATTTGCATTTTCTTCGTTTTTTCTGTCACTAGATGGCGCCGCACTTGCTGCTGTTTAACACAGAATACCAAAAGCATATTAACTTGTTTTCTTAACTGCAGCGTCATTTCTCATCGTGATACATTATTTCATTAAAGCATTATGAGTGAAGTAATGTAGTAATTTGGCAAGCACCTGCTTAAGAGGCTACCCTTATAAATACGCAGAATCAACAAAGCTAGTTGTTACGTGCAACTGTATTGTTTCAGATTCGTTGTTGGAAGTTATTAAGTAGAAAACTCATCGAATGATGCGGCAACGTTGCAACAATGCAAACTGAAACAATAATCGGCCCAGAAACAGACCTCGACAAAACGAAAAAAGGCGTTTTTTTTTTAACGGGGTGTACACCAAATCCCATACTATTCCCCACATACTATAAAGTCCATAGGCGTCAGTTCGCACGAACGTGCGGGCCATTCCATCGGTACCTCTAATACCAATCCAGCTGTTGGGAAATTGGTCAGCAAGAAGTTTCGCACCTGTGTTGCATAGTGCGGTGATGCACCATCTTGTAGGAAAATAATATCTGCGGGACACTTTTCCCGTACAGCTGGCATAATTCTGTCTTCTAGCAGCTGACGATATACTGCACCGTTGATTGTTCCATCAAGGAAGAATGGTCCAATGACCCCCTCAGCCTATATGCCTCCCCAAACGTTGAAGCCAGGTGACGGCGTGAATGCCGCCTAGTGACGTGTGAGTTACCATCACTGTAAAATATGCAGTTGTGACGATTAACTCTGCCATTCAGATGAAACTTGGCTTCATCAGAGCTTGATATCTGTTCCTCGTTCTGTGGATCATCTGCAAGGAAATATAGGAATTCCTCGCAGAACTGAATGCATCGATCGCGATCATCTTCGTTTAAGGCGTGGATATGCCGTGGATGGTACACCTTCAAGCCTATATCCTTACTCGGCCTATTAACTGAAGGCAGTGACACACACCTTTGCCGTTCCAACTGACGCTGGGACGTCGTTGGTTCATCAAGCAACATGTGGTGGATCTCGGGCATTTTCAATCGTTCGTGCTGTTCGTCTACGGCCAGAATGGCCCTTATGTAGATTTTCAACAGAACCTTTGGTTTCAGATTTCTCCACCAAATGTGCCACTGTAAACCGGCATGGAGGTGGCTGAAGATACGTAGCCTGCCAAATCACCGCAACGTCTATCATATTGTTTGGTAATACCATGTATAATGTTGATACGATGGTGTAGGTTCATGCGTGGCATGTCGTTATGAAATACAAAGAGAACGAGTGGTATCGAACGAAGCGAATTTGATGTCCTGGTCCCCTCACCTCTTTTCCTAATAAATAAGAAGTAATTTTTATCCTGCTTTCATAAATGACACAGATGGTCGAGGTTCCCTTCTAACAGAAGCTCGGGGGGGGGGTCTCGATTCTGTTTTTTACGTGGTTAAAAAATCGTCCACGTTCTCTGCTTTTCTTTTTGATTTCACATTAAATAAGATGCCTTCGTTATTTTGGCTAATGACTGCATCTTGTAACCGATTTTTACTTTCTTTGAAGATTTCATCTGTCCAATGACTAAAACAGCATTCTTTAAAGCTTACTCCATATGAGCAAAAGCATATATCGCACACTTCTCGAAATTATTTGAGCAATGTTCCCATGTTACTCATACACGCCATAACTAAGTGCGTTTCAGTCTTGTGTCCCTGTTTTTTTTTTTTTTTTTTAGCTGAAATTAGCTGGGATGCGCATGTTGACAAATGCATGTGCTACAGAGCCGGGGGATATTCAAATCGTGACAACAGATAAGATGTAATCCAAAAAAAAACATGAAAACAGTATGCCTAAAGAAGACTCTATTAACAACGAAGAAATTCTACCTTCAAAGTAGTTGAAGATTCGCAATATACCGTTATGGAGTTTACTTTTGAGAATGAAGCATAAACAACTAATTTTATGACATGTACTGGTTTACCAAAACCTGTCAATTGTTGGTAAAATAAAAGGAAAAAAACATGATTTTCTGGTTCCGATCGGCCCCGATATCTTACGAGACAACCTTATCAAATAGTAAAAAAAAAAAAAAACCTGCCTCAGTATCAACCAAAAGTTAAAATTTAGCAAAAGTAAAAATGGTTTCATGTTAAAACATACACTCCACCACTTTTTGAAAAACTCTTTAATTAGCATTAGCAAAAACAGAAAGACTAAAAAAAAATTGTTGCATCTCGACCATTTTTTGAATTTACAAGAGTGACCAGGATTTAATTTTATATTTTTTTTTCAAAATTCAAAAGTATTTCTTTTGGAAATTTTTATTCCAAATAAAATATTTCCTTTTTTAAGAAGCAAAAAATTACCTTCAGAAACAAAACTGTGCAAATATAGTGATGTAAAAACAAGAAAAGTTGGTTCTCAGGCCCTGCAGGCATAGATTTTTCTTTGACGGGAGATAAAGAAACTGTTCCTTTGAACAAGTGCCTATTTCCCTCTCATTTCCTGCAGCCATGAAGATTTTGTCGACGGACTAGGATGGATTGCATGTGGGTGGTGGCAAAGTTGCTTTCGATGTAAGATGCCCCTACCAGTCACTGAATACCACCATTATTTTACTGCCACTAGTTGTACCATGTGAAATATGAAATTTAGCATGACAACTGCAATTACTATGAGAGTCAATTGATTCACATTATAAAGCAGACGCCATATATTACGCACCTCAAAATAGCGAAAACCAGTCTACAATTTCCGCAAATTTTAAACAGCTTTGACAACATTTTTGTTGAAATTTCTTCCTGCTGTCTACGACGTACGTGCATCATTTAAATCGCAGTCGGACAGTGCAGTGTGATGTAACTAGTAAATATCTTTTTCCTACCTGAAGAAGACAGCAGGAAGAAATATCAACAAAATTTTTTTCAAAGCTGTCGAAAATTTACGGAAATTGTGGACAGGTTTTCGTTATTTTGTGAGGTTCGTAAAATATGGCATCTGCTGTAGAATGGAGACTCCAACTCCGTTGGAGTTAGAGTTAAGAGGTTTCAATATACTCTAACTTTAATTGTTCCACAACTATCTTCATCAGGCTTCTTGCATTCTGGGCACTCTACTGCTTTGGATCAGTCGTTGTTGAATGACGACCAATCCGAAGCAGTATTATTTCCAGAAAGCAAAAAGCCTGATAAAGATAGCCGGCGTTTGAACGCATATTAAGTGTTTAAATAATCAATTAAAGTCTTGAGTATTTGCATAAATCATGAGACGTACATTTCAAAGTAATCAATCCTTTGGCATTTAATCTAATTCTTCTTCAAACGTCATTAAATACTTCGAGGATACGTAGCTGAGCTCGCCTGTTTTTTATGAGGGGCAGTGCTTTAAGCCTGGCTGCTACAGACATACAAAAGTGCTCTTCACTGTGCAGTTTTTGTTCTGCAGGTTTATCAATTCTTTGTCTGGCAGCTTGCAACACCCCAACTAGTTGTGCTTCAACATCGTTGCTGCTTTTAATGCTGGATTTTTGCCTAAAATCAAGAATGAGCATTAGAACTAAACAGCATTTTAACACTAAAAAACATTATTACCACAAATTATATCCAAATTTTTAATTGTTTATAAAGTACATATTCCTGCTAGTTTCTTATACAATCTTTGTTTTATCAGGTGATCGGTTTTAAGGGCCACTGGGGGAAAAAAGCCAATGCAAGTTTTTTTTCCGAATGACTAGTTCTTAATCTTTTCCTTGAAAGTGCCTCCCAAAATTTTTATGTACCGGTAGTAGGGCTAGCCACAAATAAATAACTGAAAAATCTAGGGTTAGGACGCTTGTTCTTTACACAGGGATGAGAATACTTTTCAGTAAAAGTTGGAAAATGTTGGCAGAAGGAATAATTTAACGTGGGCCTATTAACTTAGTTGATCACGCAAACCAAATAAAACAAGTGCCTCACTATACACTTGGAAATTTTCAGTCGCAACTTGCAGCCACCTTCATCAGGTACGAAACCGCGAGTCGTACGCCACCAATGAACTTCTGATACAAATGTCCTGAAATGTGTGCAATATCACCAAGCTCACGTCTTGAAGTCGAGAATGGAGCATTGTTCGCCATTGGTCGTCAAAATGAGCTGCCGGTTTCTGACGTTGGGAAAGTTGCGGGAAAAAAAACATTCAATGTCGACTTTCCCACTCGGGATGTACGTGACCACTTCCACAGGGCATGCTCTCCTAGGTCGGATTCCTTGGACTCAAAGTGAATCTTTCCACAATCTAGCTGTCGACATCAACCAAGCCATTTCGACAGCTATCGTGGAAAGATCCGCTTGGGAGTTCAAGGAATCCGACCTAGGAGAGCACGCTTCCTAGAAGCCGTCACATGCTTACCGGTCCAGAGTGAGAAAGTCAGGAGGACTCTTTTTTTTTTTCTTGTGCATTGTTTCGCGATATCAGATGCTAGATGGTGCCAGTTTCTAGAGCCTTAAAAAAGTTATCAGACACCATACCAAAACTCAAAGCTTGGTACAGATCGATGCATGCTTTAACATCATACCAGAAACTGACTACCAAGGAATTATGGTGTATTATTGTCGGGAGTCACTATGATAAGCAGCTAAAGTGCAGAAACTGTAGCATCAGTCGAACTTTCGACCAAAACTTTGGTATTCAGTATTTCCATTCCATGAATTAATAGCTTTTCACACGTTTATGTTGGAAGTTTAGTTAGGATGGGCATTATTTCTCCTTTTAGTTGCCAGAAAATAAAGTCAAAATAAAAAACCTGTTGTTTAAAAGGTTTACAACTTCACACAGTATACCTTTGAATCTCTTGGCAGAATTTCGTGTTTCAACCCTGTCCATGTTTTCCGCTAAGCTTGCTGCTGTAGCATTACTGCTTGTGCTTGTCAGACTGTTACTTGTATTTGCTTCATCCACTAAAACAAATGTTTGAACATCCTCATCTAGATTGTCGTCCTTGTTATTGTCCGGATCTGTCACAGACATCGAATCGAATAAGAGAGTTGCTGGAAAAGAAAATTTAGGTTATGCAATCTTATTAAACCATATACATTTTTAAAAAAAATTAACATGGATTTTAGTTCAGTTGTTTGCTTACGTGTGTTGCATGGGCGACTTTGTTCTGTTGTCGCTGTCTGCTGGCTGAAATTGTCAATGGTCCTAGAAAAAAAGCAGATAAACTTCAGTATTGGTCCCAGTACCGTACAGAATTGGAACATGTCAAAGAAACTATTGGATGGATACTGAAATTTCCAGCTGGAACCCCATTTTTCTGAGGACAATCTGAGGACTTTTTTTTTATTATTTACATTTAATTATTTACATTTAATAAAAACTACGTATTAAAAGGAGCTTTTAATATCTTTAGGATATTCTTAGATTTAGGATATCTGCTAAAGCTAAAAATTGCAAACCATCTCTTTTTTTCATAGAGATCCGCTGCCCCATTTTAGCTTTGTTTTCATGGGTTTGGTGGTTTTCACATCCCAACGCAACCCTATTTTTTTTCTGCCCTGTATAGAACAACCACTAAACTCAAAAGTCACTCAACAATGCCCCTTCCCA
Source organism: Lithobius niger (assembly GCA_023313725.1). Taxonomy (NCBI): domain Eukaryota; kingdom Metazoa; phylum Arthropoda; class Chilopoda; order Lithobiomorpha; family Lithobiidae; genus Lithobius; species Lithobius niger. The sequence continues at coordinate 29,346 of JAHWFP010127320.1, forward strand.
AATAAAAGTAGTAAACGCCCCCAATTGTAATATGCAGATGGAAACACCAGAAAAAAAAATACTACTGCTTTGTGTTAATGAACATTTCCACAAAAGTTTACTACCGAGGTGGTAGTCCTGTGCAAAACAGTAAGTGTACTTATAGAAACCTCAAGTTCCAGATAATTTTTTTAACATTTTAAAGGAACAGGCCATAGGATAGGCCTACGCAATGATGTTACGGCAATATTCTGAAAGCCGACAGGCTCATTTTACTCTGGCTAAAGAAATCGTGAAAAAGAGAGGACAAACGCTATGCCAGAAAAGAAACAACCAAAAAAAATTGGTCTAGCGAATTTTCGGTAGTATTACATGCTAACATAAACATGCCACTACCTTCACCAGGCAAAAAGTGTACGAGCACGACATCGCCGGAACAATACACACATGCTCCTCACATCTAACACCTCCAGTGACGCACACCTCCAAGCACTAGAATGCATGGCCATTCAAATATTTCAGTTTAAAAAAAGACCCCTCATGAATTTGCAGGAACCAGCACATAAGAATATCATGAAAATTACTACCCCTGAACTGACGGCAAGCCTCTCCAAAAAATGGCACAAACTGCTGGCTCCAACTTCAATAACACCCGAGCAGCACAAGTTTGCAGCAAGAGATGGCAGCACCATCCAAACGGCCAACAGCGCCGAAATTCAAACATAAACTCTAGCATGTAATCGTTATTTTTGTACGCGCTCGTACACTTTTTGCCTGATGAAGGTAGTGAGATGTTTACGTAAGCATATAATACTACCGACAATTCGCTAGACCAATTGTTTTTGGTTGTTTCTTTTCTGGCATAGCTTTTGTCCTCGCTTTTTCACGATGTTAGGGCAAGGTAGTAGAAAAGGCCAGAGAACCAACTATCTCTTGTAAGTGTTCTTACGTGAAAATCTAACCTTGCTGAGACAAAATACCCCCCCCCCCCCCCCCAACTCATCACTTGGCGAAAAAAAAAATACTAGGCCTTTTAAGTGTCACAACATAACCAACTTTAACCCTTTAACTGCTGAATCAATATTCTATCTCCACAAAAGTAGGGGTAACCTGGACGGGACTCGAACTAGCAACTTGAAGGAGCTCTTCAGGCACACGCCTCTACCAACTCGGCCACGGCCGTCTCTATAGAGTCGGCTTGTTAAGGGAACCTAATATTGTAGTCGTTTCTCCATTGTTGGCCATCTAGTGCATACTTTGGACTCTGTTTTTAGGACTCAAAGCTGTGCTTGTGTTTTTGGCGAGTATACTCGTCGCCCGCACTTTAAGGGTTAATGCCTTACCGTGCCTTTTGAGCGTCAATGATTTTGAATAGAGAGCAACCTCTACACAATGATTTTTTTTTTGGCTTACTAAGAAGAGCTGAAAACAAGTTTAAAATGTTTACCATCACAATATTAAACGGACAAGTCGAGCTCGACGCACTAGGCGACCTGGCCACGCAGCCAGGTTGCTGCAGTCAATGAAAATGATTCATGCGTGGTTTTACATAAACGGTGAGCATTCTCATTGGCTGCAGAGACCTGGCCGCGTGGCCAGGTCGCCTACGCGTTCGAGCCGTAGGACTCGTAGGCTACAACTGTAGTACTGTACCATATCAATAGGCCCATTTGTTTCCTAAAAAATAAAAAAAAATTTAAAGCTACAGAAGGGAACAAAAAAGAAAACAAACAAATGTCACACAGGTCAGAAAGCCTGGCTTGGAGTGTGAAAGAAAGGTTGTAGGAGAAGGTTTTTTTCTTCGGGAAAAATGAGGTCGTAGGGAAAACAGAAAGCTCATTTCATGAAGCGTTGGCAGTTTTTTTTCCTGTACTGACCATATGGCTCGCTGGGAGGCAGGGGGACACACAATCAATCAAATTGGGCAATGCTGGCAGCATGCTTGGTAGCCTACAGGATTTTCCTTTGCACTAATGAGTGTAGTGCAATCATAGAGGTAGGGTGTGTGCAGGAAGTCGCCTAGATTCTAATTAATAGTGAAGTGAAGTTTTATTGTATTGAAAACCAAGAAAATGCCATTTTTGGAGCCATCCCTTCAGTGGTGTGCACAGACCCCCTAGATAAGAGGGAGCACTTTTAGTAAAAGAGTACAGTAGTTTTGAGGCCATGCAAAGTTAATTGTTTGATTTACAGGCGCGTGCGGGTACAAAACGTTTTACTTGAATAACTTTTTCGGCCGCTAAAAATCACATATTTGCCAAATATCGACCGTTTTTCCAGTACACCATTTTAACTGGCTCGATACGAGCTTTCCAATGGTGCTAATTTCAAACTTCTAGCTCAAACCACTCAAAAGTTATTTGACAAAAACTAAAAAAAAAAAAACTATGAATACTCGATGACATAACATATTAGCAATATTATATATTTTTTAGGCCGACTCCATACTTTTTCAGCTTTGAGCTAGGTACATGTCAAAGAAATGTGGTCAGTTAAATAAAATAAAAAATTAAATAAAATGCCTGGTTGCCTGGTGCTTCAATTTGCAACTTCACCCAATTTTTTTTTGCGTGGCCTAATCTACATTTTTCTGAGAACCTTTCTTTTTTCTTGCTCTTGTGTAGCTTTTTCCGGCCATTTTCATTAGGCCAAGCAAAATTTGGTTTATAGGCGAATACGGGTGCCTTAAATTATCGTGGCCACAAAATTTTTAATCAGAATCTTGGTCCACCAGCTAAAACTTGTAATTTTGCCAAATTTTGACCGTTTTTGATATTCTTTTCACCATTGAATACTAGTGACATAAATAACATAGCAGCAAAATGTTATCACCTTGTTTTTTTTTTTTTTGGCCGACTACATACTCTTTCATCTTTGAGCCGAGATCAAAGAAATGTAATAATAATAATAATAGGTTCGTTGCAAACACAACCGGAATGGCAAGGACTTGCCATCGGAAGTTAAAAATTACAAAAGTTGAACAGTTTAAATGTTTAAAAGTTTAAAACAAATACGTTGGCTCGGCTACAGAGGATGGGTTGATGGTATTGGGTTGGGGTCACGAATGCCTTACCACCAGGGACACATTCGTCCCCGATGGCATCGCCAAACGTGAGGGACAAATGAGGGGAAAAGCCGGGTATTTTTAAAAAATAAAAAAATAAATAAATGCATCGTCGCTTGAAGCTTGGCCAAAACCAATTGTCAATCCTAATACGATAATAAAAGTAATAAAATAAAAAAAAAAATAATAATAATAAGATCTATTACCCACAAGAAACAAAATAAAAGAAATAGGAAGGGAAATTTTCATTCCACTTACACCAGTCAAAGTTATTAAGTTTAAAACAAAATAAAATACAATTAGGATTAAAAACATTTCATAAATTGTGATAGATCCACCTTTTTAAAACCTCGCTTAAAACACCCCAGATTCCCAGCTTCGATCAACTCAGGGGGTAGGCAATTCCATGGGCCAACAACCCTATTAGAGAAGAAATATCTGGCACAATTTTTCTTCTTTGTTGTAGGTACCGTCAATTTAAGACGGTGGCCCCTGGTGAACGTATTTCCTCGCACCACAAAATACATCTTAGGATCCACGTCAATGAGCCCCCTCAGCATGGAGAAAGTAAGGCAGAGATCAGCCACCAGCCGTCTACGTTCCAATGATTCGAGGTGTA
>JAHWFP010127326.1:694-64910 GCA_023313725.1 Lithobius niger
CCTCAAGGATCCTTCCCTTGTTGTCAGTATTAGGTCCTCCCCACTGGACATGGTGGCTGTTAAAGTCGCCCAGCAAGAGGAACGGGGCAGGAAGCTGTCGAACCAGGTCCTCCAGGTCACCAACCCCAAAGACCTCATCCGGAGGCAAATAAAGCGAACAGACAGTAATATCGAATTGGAAAGAAACTCGAACTGCTACCGCCTGAAATCTAGTGTGCAGAGGCACACTGGCATGCGGCTGAGAGTGTTGAACCAGCACTGCAACACCACCATGTGCACGTGGCACAGGGTCTGCATCCAGACGGTAGACAGAGTAACCCCTAACAACCGGATTATCCGACGCCTTAAAGCAAGTTTCCTGAAGGCAGCAGCACAGAGGTCGCCAATGCGACAAAAGCAGCCGCAGCTCCTCTGCATGGGTCCGATAACTTTGGCAGTTCCACTGAACGATGGAATGCGCAGGCATTAGGACGGGCGTAAGACTGAATCATCCTCCTCAACTCTTCCCCTGGGCGACCCGAAAACATCTGAATCCTCCCCCGAATCAAAAGCCGGAGTGAGGTCCAGAACGAACTTGTCCTCGGAAGGAGGAAAAAGCTCAGGAGAAGTGAAACAGGAAATATCTCCCTGCTCCATGGGTAAAGGAGGATCAAATTGTGGAGGGGACGCAATGGACCCCTCAGCAAGCTGGTCGTTCGACGACTGTTTCACCTTCTCTCCTGGTGGCAACTTCCTCACGGGTGGTGCTGAGGATGTACCAGCAGGAGCCTTCTTCGACACTTTCTGTGGTGCACTCCGGGCGGGAGGAGGCTTAACTACAGCCTTTACCTGCCTGGGAACAGTTACAGGAACAGGAACAGTTACAGGAACAGTTACAGGAACAGGAACAGCAGCAGGCTGGGCAGATGTCGACGGCAAGGCATCAACCGGTTTCGAAGAACCCAAAAGACCCTGCAAAGATGGATGTTGCTGGGTCAACAAATTAACAAGCATGCCTACCGTCCTCGTCAAAGACCTGAGCTCAGCGCGCAAATCCGCTAAATCAGCAGACTCACTAACTGGGCCAGGCAATGGCGCACTGCACACCTGTGCAAAAGATCTGGTCATCGGTGCTGCCGATAGCTTAGCTTTCTTCCGGGCCTCCGAGTAGGAAAGCCCGTCCTTCACCTTCAATTCCTGCACACGACGTTCCTCTAAATAAACACGGCAGTCCCGCGAAGAGGCCTGGTGCTGACCACCACAGTTGATGCACTGCTCTGGGCCAGCACAATCAGCGCCTTCATGGGCTGCCTGAGCACAGCTAACACAGGTAGGCTTACCTTTACACGAGCCGCTGGTGTGGCCGAAGCGTTGACAGCGGAAACACCGCATTGGATTCGGTACATAAGTCCTGACCTTCAACCGCAGGTAACCGGCAGTAATGTGCTGCGGTGCAACTGGCGTATCAAAGGTCAGGAAAAAGGTGTCAGTTGGCTGGGCACCATTCTCACCTTTCCGCGTCAAACGCTTCACAGCCGTAATGCCTTGTGACTTGAGTTCGTCCAGGATGATATCATCGCTGAGACCCCTCAAATCAAAGCACGTCACGACCCCCTTGCTGCTGTTTAAGGTACGATGCGGTTTCACACGCACCGGGCATAACCCCAGTGCACCCGCCTTCAAAAGCCTCTTTGCCTGAGCCCCATCCTCAACCTCAACAAGGTATCCCCCAGCACGGAGCCGAGATACACTCTTTGGATCGGAACCACAGATCCCTTTGAGTGCTTTGTGGACAGCGAACGGACCGAGTTGTGTAACATCTCGGCCCTCGCCTGTCACCACCAAGAACTTCGGGACTTGGTCCCGACTCTTACCAATGTCTGGTAACTGGGCACCAGGCCCAACCATCTCAGGTTCCCTCCTCTGGCACTTGCTAGTGCGGCGAGGAGGGGAAGAATTTTGGGGGGAAGAAATTTTTGCGGGAGAGGGGGGAGAAGAAGTTGCCATGGAGAGCAAAAAGAAGTCGCGGCGGTGCGCCCCCCAGAAAAGAAAAACCCCGCGCGGCACTCGGGTGATGCAGGGCCGGAAGCCGCATATCCAGGGCCCTGCACCAGGAAGCTAACACCGCCGTCTATCTCGGTGAGGTGGCAGCCAAAGCATGCCGAGAGGCGAGGCCACCAAGGAAGCCGTACACACCACCTCCCTCGATAACCCAAACAGTTCGGGTCCGTGATGCAGATGGATACAGCACAAGCCGCCTCCCCACAACGACAGGACCCGAAAAGTCATAGCCGATTGACCTTAGGCCGGCTCGCCCAGGCCACCCGTCCTCCGGAATAAGGAGCCAAAGCCCGAAAGCCAGGATTACTAGGCTGCAGCACACGGCCAACATGCTGGGGGATGAGGATGAAAAGCCCAATGGCCAGAATGAGCAAATCGGAATCAAACCCAAAAGGGGATTCAAACTGCCAAACATCCTCTAAGCAGCCACCCCGGGCCCGGTTTGTCTGGATGTCCCTTCACCTCTTTCGGACTAGTGCTTGCGACGGGTGTTAAACCTGCCCGCCATACACACCGTAGGCGCACTCGCAAACCGTAGTGTTGAGGTTGCTAGTGTTCAAGACGGACTAAAAACCCTCCGCCACGCAGACCCTTGGCACACTAGCAAACCGTGATCTTGGGTTCCCTTTTAGTCGCCTCCTACGACACGCAGGGGTACGGTGGGCTTATTCTACCCCCAGCCCACAGGGCTCAGGGGATTTATAAGAGTTCTGATACGGGGGTTGAGTAAGGGTTACTGCTCTACCTTTACACGAAAGTCTGCATCATCTTCTCCACAACCAGGCTGGGAAGGCACGATCCTCATGGATGAGAAACAATGTCCCTTTAAGTTATACGACGGGTATAACGCATCTGGGGAGAGTGAAAAAGTTAAGCTGGGATCTCCATACAGGTTAAAGCAGTAAGTTATCCTTAGTAGAAGGCCAGGTCGGTTTCAGGCCTACAAAATGGCGGCTTGTCGGAAGCCATTTTGTTTTTCCTCCCCTCACAAGAAGCGTGACTAGTTAGCACCAGAGCTTCGTGAAGAAAAAAAAAGTATTAAAAAAATAAAAAGTGTTTTCCGAGCCGGCGGGCAGATGGGGCAAACGTAGTATAGGTAGGCAGCAACAATACAGAAGAAAGGGATTGTTGTTATAATAAAGTACAGTGATAAGTGTTTAGACATGAGTAATAGGGAACAAGGCGGGGACGACAGCAGAAGGCTTGGGGCACAATTGTTAAGTCAAGAATAAGGTAAAACGGTAACAATGAAGGAATCCATCCATTTGATTATTATGTATCGCCTTAGTGGGTAAATACTAGTGTATCTCCTAAAGATTCAATGTTTTGGGGGAATAAACGCAACCAACGACGTTTTTGAGGAAACAGTTTACAAATCACCAAAAGGTCGTGTACATGCAAAAGAGGAAAGGGAAAATACTGTTTTGAAGGTCGAATATTTGGGTAATGAGTACTACACGTTATTTTCATCTCCTCATATAACACACTATTCTGTAGTGATTCAACAAAACGCTACCGTTTGAGTTGTTAAACTAAATTGAAAATTAATTACTCGTAATTGAAACAGAAGACATTGTACGGACACCTTTATCATTCATACGATATAGTTCACTGTATATCTTTATTCAAAAAAGTTCGCCATTGCTGAACCATTCAAGTTTAAAACAAAGATAAATACATAGCAATGCACTAAGTTTTAAAGTTGCGTGGTACGTCTGATAAGTGGGAACTTTGATCGTTTATGATATCACCAACGTTCAATTGCTGAAACTTGATGGGTTTTTGCTCAGATAATAGTTTCACATACAACAATTTTCAGATTCGGCAACAGTACCGTAGTGTCAAAATTAAACTAAATTTGTTATCTGCACAAAATTCGTTTCTTAACCTTATAAAATTAACTTTAATGAACCCGAAATCAAAAGTACCCACCCAGCACGAAGGTAGCTGTGATTTATGCTGAGTATTTACTAAGTTTTTACATCTTGATTAGTTTAGATTTAAGTGCCGAATTTTTTAATCGTAGCCTGTGAGCAAAATATACAACGTTATTGTTTCTAAATCGTGTAGAAGAACATGTTATTTCAACTCGAACGGGACACTATTCTATAGAAGCTTTCCGTACATACATGTACCATCGAACAAATGCAAGTGGAGGCTTCTGAAGTTGAACGGCAACGACCTTCGTGCAGCAAGAAAAAATTAGGCAGACAACGAACGTAAAGCAACCACTTCACGGAACTGTCTTTAACTTTAATCAAGGCTTTAACTTTGTTTTTAATGTTAAATCGTAAATGATCTTTATTGCTTTGTTACTCTGGTTGTATTTATCATTTATTTGTCCGACAAAATAATATAAAATAATATCGCAGACAATGAATAGGCTGAAGTAAAAATGGGGCAACTATTTTGCGTTGGGTTCGTTGTTGTTTGAAGGAGTGATTTTCTCATTTCCGTTGTTCACCGAAGGAAATTAGGAGTCGAGCAACAGTGCTTTAATATTGAGTTGTAAACCATTGTAGCGCGACGCCATAGAGTCAGCGTCTAACATCTTGAAACATAATTGGGCACATTTAAGGTACATGGATAAAAATAATAATGTGGTACAAAAGCTTAAATTGTGGTAAAATAAAGTGCAATGACCCACCAGACAAAAATGTTGTAGAAATCTCAACTAAGATGTTTCCGATGCAAAATATGACCCTCAACAACTTTACAAACGTGTTACTACCTAGCTACCTAGCTAGTCCGCTCATCCCCATGTTAAATCCCATAGGTTGATTATTCACCGATACCGAGATAATGGCAAGGCTTCCAGCTATGAAATTGGACGAATACAATACGAACTGCGTACCTTTTATGGTTTGGAGCCTGGCGGTGTAACGGGGGTTGTGTGGGAGGGCGCGTAAGTACGAAAATATCGTTATAACCATTGTTAGTATTGTCGGCATCGTCTCTCATTGGACGACCAAAGTTCGGACAATGACAACGTGTATACTGACGTGCGTGCCGAGACACACACTAGTGTATCACGATAAATCTAAACAACGTTGCCAAAGAAATTGTATTCACGCCCAATTCACGATAAATGAACAAACTGTAAAATAAACACACAAAATAAACAAAACCCAAAACTGGTAAATAGGTCACAAACTTGAGAGTGGTCGGCTCTTCAAAGGAGTGATTGTGTCCCTGTTAGGTCTAACCTTGGTGGTAAGGCATTCGTGGCCCCGACCCATTACTATCAACCCTTCCTCTGCAGCTGAGCCATCGTTTTCGTTTTAAACTTTTAAATTGTTTAACTTTTGTAATTTATATTATTTTACTAATTTTAAATTCGGATGGCAGTTAGTGACCACCAGATCCTTGCCATTCCGGTTGCGTCTGCAACAAACCTATATTATTATTATTATTATTATTATGATATCAACACACCAAAACTAACGAAATAAAACAAATTACAACATAATTAAAACCAAAACAAAAATCTATAAAGAGGTGACTAAGTTAATAATGGTTCGGCCTATAGGCAAAAGATAGTAGCAAAGTGTGGAAAACCAATTTCTTGTTGACGTGTCACTTTATTGCACATTTGCACGGTAGTGGAGTTGACTCTAATACACAATTTTTTAAAAAAAAAGACTAATATCATATCAAAAGCAAAAACTGGTAAAAGGGGCTGCCAAGTTCCGAATGGTTCGGCCCTTCAAAGGAGTGATATCAACACACCAAAACAAGAACCAAGAATCAGGGAACGCATGATGATATTTTGTGGGCGGGGAAGACCTTTGCGTAGACTTTTGACAATTACGGCAATTTTTTTGACAGATTTTTGGCATTCCAAAACACCAGTTTAATTGCCTCGTTAAAGACTAAAATCAATAAGTCAAGACACTATGAATTTATTTGGTGAAAAGCAGTAATTATGGCGAAAATCATTAACCACATGATGGAGGATAGGCTGCAGTTGACTAATTTTTTCTGAGACAGTTAGTGTTGCAAACAATGCCAACCATTTCTGCAGATCGAGAACTTGCAGTGTGGACCAAACACGTATGGTGAGGAATGGCATTTAAACAGATCGACATAGTAATTAACGAAATATCACAAACGAATAAATTGATGACAAATATCTTCAGATTACCTTTTTTTTAAACTTGATTAACTTTCCCACATCCATTGCGTTATTAACTTCTAAAGTAAGCATCCTATAGCAAGTGGTGCAAATTGGAAGGTTTTGAAGAAAAAAAACATAATACTTGGAAGACCTATACAAATGTAAGCTTGACAGTTGTATCCAGTGCAGCCAGCAGGAGGTACCCACGATATACCAATTCCTTCACTGCTTCACTGGCACGCAGTGAAGCTATTACTCATACACTGTGATTCCTGATGTTTTGACCACCCCGTATAGTATCCTTTTCTGATTTACAAAATGTGACGCTGGTTGCTTTTTTTTTTAATGTAAAGTGGGAATTACGAATTCGGGCTGAACCTTAACTGTCCTGAAATATCGAATTCGTCTAGAATCATAGCTTAAATTTGAAGGGGCAGATTACATTCGTTTGCCCTTAAGTGAGATGGAGGGGGAAATGCAGATTTTTGCAGGATGAGGAGAGGGTCATAAAATTGTAGAAGTAAGTTTTTTAATTCCACTGACTCCCATCAACTCTGCCTTACATCTCACCTCTGCTATTTACGAATTTTATTTGATAGTTGCAAAACTTAAATTTTGGGGGGTTAAAATTAGTTTCTATCGTCTTACGAAAATGTATACTACCTGTAAATTTAATTGCATTCAGTTCCTGAGTGCTCTTTAGTTGCTTGAGGTTTTTTCGCTCTCCAGATACGACCAGTGCGCAACCCCACTGCGCATGCGTCAATGCGCAGCCCTCCTACAAAACGTGACCAGCATGATGGATGGCCATCGCTCTCCTCTCGATATGTCAACCATGATGGTGACTCAAGAGGGGAGGTAGGGTGGGTATTTACAGGTAGTATAAATTTTCGTAAGACGATAGAAACTAATTTTAACCCCCCAAAATTTAAGTTTCTAGTCATCGGTAGAAAATGTCTACTACCTGTAAATTTAATTGCATTTACAGTTGACCTCGTCAATATAGGTGGCGGGCACCATCATGGCGAGTTACCCCGGGTTGCGTACTGGTTCCCCCAAAAGTTAAACGAAAACGTTTGCACTTTATTAAGATAAAAACAGAAACAGTCATATTGGATCTCTTTCGTAAAATGTGGTGGCCCTGAAAAGGGCCGTTTGTTTATTTGAAGGGTCTTGCTTCTGTTTGCAGGGGTCTTCGACTTGCTTCCGTCATTGGTGGTCTTCGTTTCTGTTGCAAAGTGCTTAAGGGGGGTTGACTACACTTCGGGTAGTTACAATGGAGCCAAGACGGTGTAGATCTCCTTCCTGTCTTGTCATGTCACGGAAGTAGTGGCTGGTGAAGACAGTTTGGCTTCTCCAAGAAGTGGCTTGAAGAATTTCAGCGATGGAGACATGGTTGTGAAAAGCCCAGGAGGTTGAAAGTGCCCTTAGTTCGTGTGCAGTAACTTTGATGTTGTTGTCGGTGCAACTGATGCTTTCATCTTCGTAGGCTCTAGTGATTACCGTTTTGATCCAGTTGGATATCATGGCGGCTGATGTTACGTTGGTCCCTTTGGTGAAGGGTAGAAAAAGTTGCAGGCGACCACGGCGGCATTCTGGGTCCACTGTCCGTTTGATGTAATATCGGAGTGCTCGGACGGGGCAAAGTGTTCTTTCCGGTTCTTCGTTGTAGATGTTCGTTAATGCCGGAATGATTATCGGTTTGGAGGATTCGGAAGGTTTTTGAGTTTTGGCACGGAAGTCAGGTCGCGGTCTGAGGTGGATGAACCTGAAGTTGTCAAAGAAGAAGCAGTAGGCTGGGTCGTTTGAGAGAGCCTGTATTTCGCTGGTTCGTAGACTTGCTGCAAGAGATGTGAGGAATACAGTCTTCCGGGTTAAGTGATTAATGTGGCAGGTTTGAATAGGTTCGTAGGGTTCCTTGGTTAGGGATTCTAAAACCAGAGGGAGATCCCATCTCGGGAATTTTTGATACACGGAGGGACGTTCGTTTTCGTAGGATCTGAGAAGGGAAGTGAACCGGTAGTCTTCAAGAAGGTGTCGATTTCCTGCGGCTTTGAAAACGGTGTTTAGTGCGGATCTGTAGACCAGAATGGTGGATCCTTTGAGGTTGTCTTTGAAGAGGTCATCGAAAAATGCTAAGAGTTGTTGAATAGGGGGATTGATTGGATTAACTTTCTTTCGCTTACACCAATGAAACCAGCGTTCCCAGTGTCCGTTATACAGTTTGTTGGTTGAGTTTCGTAGGGCCTTGCTGGCGATTCTGGTGGCCTGTTCTTAAAAAATTCCAGCCTCTTTGATGAGTTTGATGATAGTGGCCACCCGTGCAGATGTAAGGTCTTGGAGTTCGGGTGGAATTTGATTTCTTTGTGTTGTGAGAGGAGGTCTGGGCAGTGTGGAAGTTTCCTTGGGAGATCTATGAGGAGGTTCAGAAGTTGAGGGAACCACGGGGCAGCAGGCCAGTTTGGTGCAATCAGTAGGAAGGTCCCGGGAGTCTGTTCGATCTTCGTGAGAATGGTTGGGAGAAGTTTGAAGGGAGGTAAGAGGTAGGCATAAAGGTTCTCCCACGGGAAGGTTAGAGCGTCGATGGCGCAGGCTTTGCTGTCCGGAATCGGGCTGATAAACTGGGGAAGTTTGCCATTGTGCCTCGTGGTGAACAGGTCGATCATGGGTTTCCCCTAGATGTTGAAGAGATATTCGCAAATTGATGTCTTTAGGGTCCATTCCCCTGAAGGTGGCCTGTTGCGAGATAGGGCATCCGCAATAACATTCCGGTTTCCTGGAATATGGAGAGATTGAATGGATGTGTTGAGTTCCTGGCAAAGTTGGAAGATGGCAGAGGTGATCTGGTGTAGGGTTCGAGAACGAATTCCGCCTTTCTTGCGAATGTAGGCAACAGCGGTTGTGTTGTCTGCCTGGACTTGGACTATTTTGTTTGCTACAAGGTGCCGAAAATGGTCGAGGGCGTTGTAGATTTCTTTCATTTCGAGAATGTTGATGTGATCCGAAGTGTTTGGGGGCCATATGCCGGCAATCTCGAGATCCAGGAGGTGGGCACCCCATCCTGTTAAGGAGGCATCCGTGAGAAGCAGGAGGTCTGGGGTGGGTTCGTGGAGGGGTACGGTTTTGGCTAGGTTGGATTCGTTCATCCACCAATGTAGGCATTCCGATGGGAACTCTTCGTTTGTTGGTAGGGTTGTCCCGGATGTCGGGTGACAGGTGTCCCAGTGGTCGATTCGGTAATGGTGGAAGGGGCGAGTCATCCACCTGCCGTACGGGAGGACGTTTGCCATGGAATCGAGTTTTCCGATGAAGGAGTTCAGAGTTCTGAGAGAGTGGGATGGTACCTTCAGTAGTTCCCGTCCGTGTAAAAGGAGGTCGGTTTTCCGTTCTGATGAGGGAGTGACAGTGCTTTTGATTAAGTCGAAATCCACTCCTAGGAAGGTGAATTGTTGGGAAGGTGTTAGTCTTGACTTCTTCTAGTTGATTCCTAATCCAAGGCTGTGCAGGAATCGGATTGTGAACTTCCTGTTTCGAATGAGTAGTTGGGGATTTGGGTTGTTGAGGAAGACGTTGGCATTGATTTGGTGGCGATGGAGGTGGCCGAGAACAGGTTTCAGGACGGATGTGAAGATTCGGGGAGCGGCATTTAGTCCAAATGGTAGAGTTTGGAATTCGTAAACTGTTTCTTGATAGAGAAAACGAAAGTAGTGAAGAGATGCCGGGTGAAGTGGGACGTGAAGGTAGGCAATCCTCCAGGTCTATTGAGATGGTCCAATCCATGCTCCTTAGGGAGAGTCGGATGGTTTAGAGAGTTTCCATTTTGAAGTGGCTGTTGTGCATGAATTGATTCAGTGGCTTTAGGTTGAAGGTCATTCTGTTTCCGCCTGACTTCTTTGGTCTGGGGCAGATGAAGCTGTAAAAGCCAGGTTTGGAGGGATCTGGGCATATGCGAATGGCTTCCTTTGCGAGAAGGGTATCGATTTCTGAAGTGAGGGTATCCGAAGGATTTGTTGCGAATTCCCAGGGAGGAGAAGTTCGAAGGCGGGGATTGTTTGAGAATGAAGGATGAAACCCCTGAGAGATTATGGACAGGACTGTGGTGTCGGACGTGATGCGTTCCCAGGCTTGTTTGAAGAACTGGAGTCGACCTCCTACGGGCCTGTGGTGGGTGTAGTCATTGGCGTCGATGGGATTTGCTTCTGGAAGAAGATGCGGAATATCTGCTGCGATTGTCCGGTGTGGTGCCCCGTTGTATCCTTTTGTTGGTTTGGTTGTTTGTGCGTTTAAAGGATTGGTTGTTGTTACGAAAGGAGTGCGAGTAGTCGTAGGAAGGTTTGGGCCGAGTTTTGGCTGACTGTTGTGGAGGAGGGGTGACCGTGTCGAGGCTGTGTTGAGCTTTCCGAAAGGGGAGGCTAGTAGTGGGTTTAGGTTTAGGTTTTCGAGAAATGTCCAGATGAGGTGCCAAAGTTGGGACTAATCCTCTGAAGAGTGTCTCAGTTTCGTGAAGAGGAAGGTTGCGGAGGACATGCTTGGTTGAGGTGTTCAAGTTAGTTGTGGTGCCAAAAGCGATGTCCCGTAGAAGTAAGGTAGAGTTAAATAGAGACCTGGTGAACCAGTTGAAACTGTGAAAGGTGGCGAAGGACATTTTCTTGAACAGTTCAGAGATCAGCAGATGGAGGTGTTTGATGTCACGTTCGCTGGATTCAACTGCTAGTCTCTCCCACAAAGCGTTAATGGCAGTGGCAAGGACATCAGCTTGCGAGGCGGCACGAAGGCCAAGGCGAAGGATTCTGTCATTTTCTTTAGGAACAGCAGTGGGGATTTCGGCACGTTTCGGGATGAACATGGCGGTACCGAAATCCATCTTGGCTTCGGTTGCAAGGAATTCAGATTGGTGATAGGTTTCAAACAGCCTTGGGTTTGCAGCGCCATCCCCAGAGGACTGGAAAAACCATGATTCACGGCCAGGTCGAGGAGGTGGTGGTTCTTTGTCTAATTGCAAGGGTTCACCTTTGCCTAATAAGGATCCGCCGTTCCTGAGTAAGGTGGTAAGAAGTGTAGTGGATTGGCCGATTCGGGCACGTTGTTTGTTGTTTCTTTCCCTGAGTCCAAAGCCAAAACCTGATGTTAAACCTGATGTTTACCGTAGAAGCAGGGGTCGGGTCGGGCTTATAGAGGTAGTTGTCCGGGATGATGGCTTCCACAGCTTTGAGAAGGTCAAAAATCGGAATGGTCGAGGAATCAATGTCGCCTTGAAGAGAGTCGTCATATGGGTTGAGTGGTTGACGCTCGAAGCTTACTTGTGGTTGGTTGTGGTGGTGTGCGGCAAGTACAGTCGCTGAGTCAAGGCCGTCATCAGGACGCAGGACAGTATTGAGCAGGGTCTGAAGGTCGAGTGAAGAGGAAATGTGTCTTTTCTTACTTGATAAGGGTGAAGTACGGACGGGTGATTTCCGCTTTTGAGAGTCCTTGTCAGAGGATGTAATCCAGTCATGAACATAAGAAGCTTTATGCGTGGGGGGGTGGGCGGGGTTGGATCCAGTCTTGTATGAAAATTCCTTTTTGGCACGGTGTAAAAGGCGATGGATTTCATCTGGGGAAAGTACCTCTTGACGATGACTAGGTTGACGTGAGGCAACAGATGAGAGATCCAAAGGTCTGTCTGTGGTCTTGTAGTGAGGGTTCAGGGGAAGAAGACAATGATGATTGTAGACGTTGGCCACATGGAACGGGGGAAGCAGTAGAGACAGGTGGAGCAGCAGACGTTGATGGCTGTGTGGGTGATGGTAGACCAACGACGCTGGGGTCTACCATGGCAGGGCTAGCCGGAGGCGATGGGCAAGGTCGAACAAGAGGGTCCATTATGTTCGGCGAAAGTTCAGTGAAGTTAGCACGTTCGGCGAAGGCTAGTTGCGTTCGGCGAAGGCCGTGTTGCGTTCGGCGAAAGATGTGTGTTCGGCGAAGGCTTGCTTGTGTTCGGCGAAAGTTGAGCGTTCGGCGAAGGCTTGTCGTTCAGTGAAGGCTTCCAACGTTCGGCGAAGGCTTGCTTGGGCTTGCTATGTTCGGCGAAAGCTTGTCCGTTCGGCGAAGGCTTGCTTGCGTTCGGCGAAGGCTTGCTACGTTCGGCGAAAGCTTGTCCGTTCGGCGAAGGCTTGTTTGCATTCAGCGAAGACTTGCTACGTTCGGCGAAGGCTTGCTGCGTTCGGCGAAAGCTTGTTCATTCGGCGAAGGCTTGCTTGCGTTCGGCGAAGGCTTGCTACGTTCGGCGAAAGCTTGTCCGTTCGGCGAAGGCTTGCTTGCGTTCGGCGAAGGTCAGCTTGATGGTGAAGTTCCTCTTCCCTTGAACTTGCGGTGAAGGTTGGGGAGGGTCTTCCTTGCTTGGATGAGTTCGGCGTGGCTTGGGGCTTTCGGCGAACGTCGGGCACTTTCGGTGGGCTGATGCAGCTGGAGAGGCGATCCGTCTTCGACGAGAGCTTGAGGAAAGTGATGGCCATCCATCACGCCGGTCACGTTTAATAGGAGGGCTGCGCATTGACGCATGCGCCGTGGGGTTGCGCACTGGTCGTATCTGGAGAGCGAAAAAGCCTTAAGCAACTAAAGAGCACTCAGGAACTGAATGCAATTAAGTTTACAGGTAGTAGAAATTTTATACCGACGACTGGAAACTCATTTTCGTCTAAGCTTACTTTAGGTATTTGTCTGACTTTCCGAGGTCAACATAGGTATATCACCTTTACTATAACCTGTTTACCTTAAACAAAACATAGAGGGTTGAACAAGAGGTGTCTTCGGCAGTTTGTGAAGCAATCTTTGGGTTAAATTATGATTTCTTGTAAACAAACGTGTGGCTAAAAACTTATGTTTCCCGAAATTAATTCACTGCCCTAGCCAAGTTGCTATAAATGCGGAAAGTGTAGCGTAACTAAAGTTAATGAACTAACTCCATGAAAGGTTGCAAGGTTGAAATAGGATAACAAATTCATTACTACCCGAAAATTGTTGTTCTGGGATGGGGGGGGGGGGATTGAGGCTTAATGGCGCGTCGACAGCTTGGTCTGGGATGGGGAAGAGGGGAGGGGGCAAAAGAGGAGTTGAAACAC
This sequence comes from Lithobius niger, assembly GCA_023313725.1. NCBI lineage: Eukaryota > Metazoa > Arthropoda > Chilopoda > Lithobiomorpha > Lithobiidae > Lithobius > Lithobius niger. The sequence goes on from JAHWFP010127326.1 coordinate 13,952, forward strand.
GTTTGTAGCATTTCTCTCTAGTAGACGTTGATAAAAGACTGTTAATGATCTTTGTACGATGTTATTTCGATCGGTATTGTACAGTAAAAATCGTTAATGTCATTACTTCATAAACTTTTGTTATGCTATACAATTACATTCTTCTCGTATAATAACTTGGCCAGACTGAGAGAACTATGATTAATATATTCCCGTGATAATTCTGGGATGAGAAGTTTTCGGATATACATATCTAGGGAACTGGGAACATAATTTGACTTAAGGAATGAATTACCAACTTTTGGACACGATCTTTTGTTAAATCGTGAATAGAACTGCACACTAATCTACAGGTATTGCAACTAACACAATCGTCTACTGACAAGGAAACCAACAGTTCTCATGGTCTTACCAAGTTGATGTACCAATTCTTCCGTATCATCAATATCATCATAGGCTTCAAAAAAGAAAAAGAGTAATTAATACCAAAATTTTGTCGGCCCCACAGGCCGGGCCGGCTGAAAATTGTCTCTTTTGCCTCGGAAAATATACATATAACCAGAGAAGTTTTTCATTCGTTCCTCACAATACTGCAATTCCTTAGGGGTTTTTCTGCTCCTTGTAGCCGCCAGCTGTGTAACCCATCTACGCATGCGCCACGCAGTTCTCCTCTATAAAAGCGTTTTGCGCGAAAGGCAGGTCATCATTTTTCCTCTTGATTATTGTCAGGCAATGACTCAAGAGGAGAGGTAAGGCAGGTTACGGTATGTATGTTTTCCTAGGCAAAAGAAAAAAATTTCAGCCGGCCCGGTTTGAGTGGTCGGCAAAATTTTGTGTCTTATTGCTGCAGAAAAATATACATAATCTCTGAATTGCATTCACAGCCCTAGGGTTACGAGCTAGTTTCACCCAAAAAGTTTAACAAACTTTACACTTTATTCAGAAAACAGGAAAATAGTCGAATTTGGTTATCTTTTGGCAAAATGTGCTGGCCCTGAAAAAGGCCGTTTGTTTAAAGGGTCTTGCTTCCGTCTTACTGCTGTTTTCCATACTGACAGCCGTGTCAGTATGGCTCAGCGCTAGCACCTCGGCCTTTGATTTCAAATGTCGTAGGTTCGATTCCCCCCTCAGGCAGTCTGACATATAAGTCCAAAAGGCAACGTAACTAGGTTTGCATCCGTATTTAGTTAACCAATAATTACGAGCCCATTGCTTTTCCGTCCCGTTTAAGTGTTGATGGGTCCTGAGTAGAACTTTCAGTTCTAGGACGTTGATGTGGTCTTGATTCTGTTGTGACCAAAGTCCAGATGTCTCGTGATGGGTTATGTGCGACCCAACTCTCCTGAGAGCCGTCAGTCAGTAGCAGGACGTGGAACAGGCTGTGACAGAGTTTGAATGTTTGACCACCAGAGGAGAGTTTCCATTGGAAAGCTTGAGTCTGTTGGAAGCTTTAGATCCAGATGATCTGGCTGGTTTCCTAGGTGTCTATGCGGTAGTGGTGGAATGGTCTGCTCATTCATCTCCCGTAGGCAACGAGATTTGCCATGGAGTCTATCTTGCCGATAAGGGTGTTTAGCACCTTGAGAGAATGCTGGGACTATTGATAGAAGTAGCGTGCGTGAAGTGTAAAGACATCATTCCTGTCTGGAGATGGCATTACTGTTGCAGATTTTAGGTTGAAGGAGACTCCAAAAAGATGAAATCATGCGCAGAATTGAGTCTTGACTTCTTTCCCACCGAATCCGAGCTGATTGAGGAGATTGATCGTTGTGACCCGGTGGGAGGCTAACTTCGTTGGATCTAGTTTGTTTAATAACCAGTTGTCGAGGTAGGCACTTGCTTCTGTTAGGTTCTGATGCAATTTTGTCAGAATTGGTTTTAGTATAGGGGAAAAATTGTAGTCTAGTCGTTCGGTTGTTCAGGCCAAAAAGCAGGTATTGGAATTTGTAAACTTTATGGCTGAACATGAAACGAAAGAGATGTTGGACTGATGCGTGAAGTGGTGTGTGAAGATTAGCATCTTCTAGATCTATGGAGATTGTACAGTCGTCCTTTTTCAGGGATATACGGATTGCATCCAGTGTTGCTATCTTGAAATAATCGTTTGCCATGAATTGGTTGAGTGGTTTGAGATTGAAAATTAATTTCTCTCCTCCGGATTTCTTCGGCCATAGAAAGATGCAGCTGTAGAATCCTAGTCCCCATGGTTGGTGACGCTCCTTCCCCAGAAAGTCCCGCCAGAAAGTCCCGGATTTCTGATGATAATTTCGTGTTGTGATGAGGGGCGAACTACCAGGGCGGAGATGGAGCTAGTGGTGGCTCGGTGATGAGCGTTGGGTAAAATCCGTCTTGAAAGATTGACAATATTTGAGGGTTGGAAATTAGTTCTTTCTAGGCAGGGAGAAAATGGTGGAAGCATGTATTTACTGGAAAATTGGATGGCATCATTGGTCTTTGTTGGATCTGCTCTTCCCTCCAGGAGAGAAATAGTGGCTCCATCTATTGGGGGTGGTGCTTCTGCTGTTTCGCCCTTTCGTTTTGTTAAAGGGGCTGGGACGAAAAGACTAGTTGTTTTCAGGGCGGCAGCCTTGGTTACCGTCAGAGTCCGGTTGAGATTTCAGCTTTGGTCAGTTGTCCCTGTTAACGGTTGGGAAGTTTTTAAAGGGCTTGTTCTAATGATTCTGTTGTGACTTAGGCATGTTCTTCTTAGGTTACTTGGATGGGGGTGAAAGTCGGGATCAAGCCACAAAAGAGTGTTGGTCTCGATGAGGGGCTGGATCCACAATTGATACTTCATGGAATCCTTTAGAGTTGGTGCAGTCTGAAGAGCGATGTCATGCATCAGAAAATTGGTGTTGAACAAAACTCAGAACGTCAGCTTGAGAGGTGGGGTGTAGTCCCAAACGAAGGCACATGTTGTTGTCGAACAAAAAGTGGGTTAAAATTTCTGATTTCTTTGGTAGAAAAACAGCGATTCCAAAATCCATTTTACTTCCACTGTCAAGAATTCGGATTGGGGGTAGATGTCGAAATTCCTAGCATTTTTTGCACCATCACCAAAAGGCTTGAAATAGTTCTATTCACGACCAGGGGAAGACAGCGGTGGATCCTTGTCCAATGTTCAGTTGCTGCTGTAAAACAGGGGTCGGAGTCAAGGATGATTTCGTTGTCATTCTGATTTGGAGGCTGGTAAGACGAAAGTGAGCCAGTGGGGTCATTGGATGGTGAAAGAGAGATTAGCAATCATCGGCAGGGCGAGATTTCTTCGCTGTTTGGTGTGTTGACGAAAGAGAGCTTTTCTGGCAGGCGTCATTAGAGGTCCCTGCTACCTAGTCTTTCGTGTATCCATCCCTCCTACATCGTTTTCCATTCATCCGCTCGAAGATCTTCCGGTTTTCATCTGGCATCTTTCGTCCGTTTTAGCCTGCCTACAGTCGCAACGAACGAGCCCAGCAGCTGTCAACACTGCTGCCACTTCGCTGCTCCAACACATTTATGCCCAACACAAGCGTAAATGCAAATACGCTTCGACATCTGGTTCCCATTACGAAAGATGCTGACCTCAATCTCCAATTGATTTCGTCCCGTCAAGCTATCCACTATTTTTCACGTAGTGAAGTGAACCGCATGGTTGAACGAGCCATCCGTGACTTTTGGCCATCAGCAGGCGCATGCTGAACCGCAAGTGGCAGTAGAGCATTCTGTTTGTTTGGAAGGTCGTGCGGTGAGACATAAGGCAAAGCTGGCGAGTTCGTGATTGAGGGACTGATGGTGGCATCAGAGTGAGCAGCAGAATCATTGAAGGGCAGAGGACGCGTCTTTCGTGAGGCGTCCTTCTGGGCTTCTTTCATGATCTTGGGCATAGCTGCTGGGCGCGTTCGTTGCGACTGTAGGCAGGCTAAAACGGACGAAAGATGCCAGATGAAAACCGGAAGATCTTCGAGCGGATGATTGGAAAACGATGCAGCGTGGCGCAAGCTGGAGGAAAAATGATTATCTGCCTTTCGCACGAAAGTGTTTTTATAGAGGAGACTGTACGGCGCGTGTGAAGATGGGTTACGCAGATGGCGGCTACAAGAAACCGAAAAACCTCCAAGGAAACGCAACATAGTGTGCAAAAGTTCTAAGGTTTTGTATGATTTCCAGCGGCAATAAAAAATGTAATTTAGGTATGATCGGCAAATTTTTTTTCTATATTTTCATCCTTATTTTAGTGAATTACCTTTTCATATTCTAAAAGAAAAGAAATTTCAGAATTTTCCTGACTAATATAAAATGTAATTTTTTTCTTTCTCATAAATTTTAAATTTTGCATTCTCAAAAAATTCTAGAGAAGGAAAAAAGTTGTCGTATTTTATGTTAGCTATGAAAATTCTGAAATTTCATTTCTTTTAGAAAGTGAAAAGAGAATTCAGTAAAAAAAAAAGTGAACATATAGAACAAATTAACCAAAAAAAATTAGGGAGGTCATGTTTAAATTACATTATTGAAAAATAGTTAATGAAAAAAGTAGAACCATAATTTATAACTTATGAATGAAACCACATATTTTTTACTCGTTGGTAAGGCGCAGCAAACACAAAAGAAATTGCCAGACTAAAAAAAAATATAAAACAGGTTAATTAAAATATTGTTTACCAAGAAAAATTCCATTCTACTATGCACTATTTTTAAAACATTTTAAACATTTTAAAAACATTGTTACAGTTTTTTAACACCACACATTTTAAACAGCTGTACAGTTTTACCATTGTACTAAAATGTCATGAAAAGCAGCAAAAGGTAAAACGAATTTTACCAAAGATAATAGGATATCCAACAAAATGTTCCTTCCAGTCATGACCAGAAATATATCTGGAGAAAAATTGCAATATCAGTACGTACTAAATAATTGTAAAAAATTGCAACATAAATCTTGCATCATTTGTCATTGCGAATACATTAACAATAATTTTTAGTATCTATATCTTATTTGTTTGAAGTGTAACACTCAGTACACTCTTATTATTAAACTGTCAGTTATTACAATGATATCCAACTTTATATTTGATTTTTTATGTCTACTTTTAGAACAGCAATTTATTAATATATTTATTGTAATTAAATATTAATTATAAATTATTATTAATGATTTGTTGGTTTGGGTATTGTTGACTTATGGTTAACTTGTATATGTAACCGAAACTGTTTGTTGTCGATTGTTTGGGAATTTGGCGATGAAGACCGATACGTAATGGTTGGAGTAAAACGATCTTCCGAGGTGAAACGATAGCAAACCTTTAATGATTACACCCGTACCTTGTGTATATAAATATGGGAGTTCATTCCGATGGTGCCTCTGAATTCTTCTCCCCATCTGATAGATGTGCTGGCTGTTTCTGAAATGAGCTTCGATCGGATACAAACCACTAAGTCTACTGCTTCCATTTCGGTAATGTCCGACGTATTTTAATCCGTTATTTATATCGAGCCATGCGCAATTTCGACGCGCAATTTCGACGTTGTCGATGCGCCATTAAGCCTCAATCCCTCCCCCATGCGCAATTTTAAAAGGAAAGTCGTGCCATCCACCCACTGTGGTTTTTTTTTTTCCGAAGTGGATTTCCTGAATTTTGAAATACAATAAAAAATGTCTATGACTGTACCGGCATCTGGTGTACAGCAACAGCACATGGAATTGGTCATAAAGTTGGTAAAAAAAAATGCTGCTTAGGGTAAATCGATTCATCTACAAAGTTTACTAGTGGTTGGTCATCAGTTCATCAAACACTGAAATCGTGAATTCAACATATGGGGGGGGATTGAGGCTTAATGGCGCGTCGACAACTTGGTCATTAGCGCAAACATATGGTGAACCGATGACATACTATTATTCAACTTTGTACTAATTATTCATACGGGGTGGTCCAAAAGTCATGAATGAGCATATTATCCCACCACTGACAATTTTTCTCATCTCTATTGGAAGATCCGATTTTGGGCAATGACAAGGTTCATTCACAGCACGAGGTTTTCCTACAAAGAGCTAGGCCACTGACATTTTGTGTCACATTTGGTTCTCTCCCACCAAGGTTCACGGCCAACCGACTATGATGCTTTTATAAAATGCGAGAATGTTGGGGCTGTCCTCCACCATTTAGGTTATGTTAGATCCCTCAAGGTCCACCACTGACAAGCTACTTTGGGACTTCCCCAATTAGTCAGACTCGTTTTAAATCGTTCCTATCAAAATAAGGTTATGCTCCTATTTTGCTGCATTTTTTAAAACTCTGACAGTGATCCTAATCACAAAGTGCATAAAACAACAATGTTTGAAGTTATTAATCTGAAGAACAACCTTTGACAGAAGCCACACAGAACATCTCATCAGTGTAAATTAGAAAGAGGATTTTGTTATACAACTCCATCCTTTCACCCCTAAGATAGAGTAGAAATGGTAAAGAAATGCAAACTATTCTGGCCGAATTGAGTCTAATTTTCCGCAGGCAAAACATTTCAGGAATTGCGTCAACACACTGTACATGACACCTTAATATTTGTTTTTTTTATGGATTTTCATTCTGCTTTTTTGTTTGACAGTGATTACTGTTTGCCTACCTTTACAAAGTGATAGTCTAAATTTCAGCTAAATTAGGACTTTTTACAACCCTCTATAAAGTAATGGTGGTAATATTCGTTAAAATTATCCTTTTTAATAAGTCGAAAGAACTCACCAGGTTGAAAAAATGTAGCTACAAGGTAGTCGTCATCATCATCATCAGCTTAAAAACAAAAGAAAAATTTATTTTATAAACTCGCAGTAATTGTGCACGATTTTTCTTAATATAAAAATGTAACAGTTTATGAAAGTTAAAAATTTAAGACTATTCTGCTTAGATACTAGAGTTTCTGTCACCAATGCGGAAACTTGCCACCTATACGGAAACTCGCCTCCAACGGTAAACAACAGACCCTAATAAAATTCTAGGTAATAATTATGGGAATTTGGAGAAGTTCTGCAGTACGCATTACTTGGATGGCTTGCTTTTTTGCAGAGTTTATTTTCATGCCTGAATTTTTTAATTGAATCTTAGTTTTATATTTGAAAGGAATTTGTCTTTCAGGTGTCTATTCTGTCATTATGTAAAAATTCCTAAGTCTACCCATGGATGGAGCTGAATAGTAGGTAGGCTGTTCTATTTATCTCATTTACAGTCATCAGTTAAAAAAAATAATCTCTACCAAATAATTCGGAACCACTCTATTCTAATGTACAATCTAAGAAAAAAATGGTGGGTTTTGAGTTCTTTGGGGGTGTTTTCAAGTCGTCACTATAGCACCCTGCAAGAAGGAGTTTCTACGCATTAATCTTATAGTGTGTTCTCAAATAAGCAAAACTGTTGATGACTTAGTCTGCTACTGTTTGCAAGGTAGGCTATGCAACGACTTGACTTTTTAGATATCGTAGAAGTAACTTCAGATAAGAAGAACAATATTTACTAGGATTTGCCGTTGACTCTCCTAAAAACGTAAAGGATTCATTTTGAGCCTTACAGCATCAGCAAAACGAAAGTAATTAGTGGTAGAGAAAAAGAAAACCGTCAATTATATTCTCTGATTGAACATAAATTAAGCTGTGACAACCACGTAATGTTTTCTATTGCTCCAAATGCCAATTTTAGAAAGACGAGAGCATGTAATAATTGTAGTTTTTGGTCGACCACCTTGAAAAGGATTGTAGGAAAAAAAAACATCCACCACTTTTAGTGGAAGATGTAGAAGAGGTCTAGTAGCATACAAAGAAATACACATAGTTAAGAAAAACTGGAAGATGAAGCTATGGAATTTTCTGCTGACACCTGAAGGCAGAAAATTTGCCTTAAACCATTATGCCAAATACTGTTTTTGTTTGTACACTAAATAAAAGTGGACAAAATAAAGCAACTAAAATTTAACACAAACATGGGAGGTTCAGATTACCTTACACAGTAGCTGAAATGGCTGAAAATCTAAAGTGGTAGTACTATTTGTCGACATAAGTACGTCAAAGGACCAATTTACCATAACTGATTGAAAAGCAATCACTGTTCAATGATTCAACCAAATTTCAACCAATTTTGAAATTTCCATGATTCAAAATCTGTTGATAAGTTATCCTGTCAACAATTGCTTGGAACAACGTAGTTAATGTGTTGGTCAAGACCAGATTTGACCTTTGCTATATACAGCTGAAGGTTGTGTGGTCATGGCCCGATACGAATTCAATTTACAGCACCAAAGCCCATCTTCAGGTATTTAAACGTCACACAGCACTTAAGGTTATATTATGAATAAAACCTCAGGAGTGTATTAGGGGAATGCTCTGATGCATCTGGGGACAGTTATTCTGGAAGCAAATATGTATCAGGATAGTGTAAATTTGTTGGAAATGCTGCTATTAGCCGGAAAAGAAATAAAGTAATGCTGCAAAGAGCACTTGCGAGACTGAAGCGAACCCCATTAGTAAACTTAATAAGGGCTTAGTTCCGATCAGAGGTTTACTGTCTAAACTTTGTGTCGAGTAAATTAGCTACCCAATGAGCTACACAGAGGTAGTTTAGTACCTATAATACTTTAAAAAAGTGGTGTCAATGCAGCTTTTCGACATTATACTCGTTATTAATGAAGCTGTAAGTTAGCAAGTGAGGCATCACGTTTAGCAGTAAAAATATAAAATTGGAGTTTGAAGCAGGTACCCTTGTAGCCGATGTTTTAAACAAGGTTGTACCTGGAAATAAGATGAGGGAAGCAATGGCTTAGTATTTTGGACCAGAGTTCGAGTAGGTTTCGGTTTATTGTATGAATTTTCATTAACTGAGAAAGGAGAGAAATGTAATGAATTATATATATTTTGTGAGCCGGGTTCATTGATGTGAGCTGAATTGGGGGGGAGGGGGGAAATGAGGCTTAATGGCGCGTCAACAGCTTGGTCATTAGCGCCAACCTCAGTCATAGTGCAGTGGTCCGGGTTGCCACTGCACCACACATTACAGAGATATCACAGAGAGCTGGATTTGAGGGGGGGGATGAGCTTACCAGAAAAAGGGAGGTCATCTTCAACACTACCAGTAAATAGGGATTCATCTTCAATAGTACCAGTAAATAAGGATTCATCTTCAATAGTACCAGTAAATAGGGATTCATCTTCAATAGTACCAGTAAAAAGGGATTCATCTTCAACACTTCCAGTAAAAAGGGGTTCGTCTTCATAACTACCTATAAAAAGGAGTTCATCTTCTTCGGTACTGTCATCAACATAGCCTTTAAAATAGTAAAAAGGTTTTATCAGTTTACTTTTTAGTTTACCACAAAATACAAATAAACAAAAAAATCTCATTTAAAGAAAATTATTTGCATCAAAGTTATTTGAACATCATCTCGACCAGAAAGATCGCAAAAAACTCTGAGTCGTAAAGATGCTGATCGAAACAGCAACTTTACAATTTGGTGCTGACCAGCCTCTTTCAGAAGCTTGACCTTGTGCGCATATTTTTATAAATATTTTATTATAAAAAGAACTAATACCTTTTAAAGGCTTGAAGTATTTTATCAGTCGTTGTTGAATTGTGATTGTGGTGTCCAATTATTCATTGTTAAGTGAACAAGATTCAAATGTCTTAAGAGTTGGCAATTTTTAAATGACATTTTGATTTTTCATAACTCTTCTGGCAGAAACTTGTTAACCATTACCACCCAACTTGAAACCACTACATTACACTTCCAGTCTTCTGCTGATGACTAAGTGAATATAATTGTTTCCATTTGAAAGAATAGCTTACCTATTTCTAATAACAGTTTCGTAGTATGTACTAAATTTACTGTTAGCTGTAAACTACAAAAAAAATCCCGTCACGTCCTGAAAAGTACCCTCTTGCTAAGAGTAGTTAAACCTTAGACAAATATGCTGGACATCGATCTCACATGGGCTCATAACAAAATGCGTTATCTAGTCTAGCAGATAAAAAAAATGTGACGTGTCCCTGTAACCTCTCTGCTTACAGTATGGTCGCTATATTGCAGGCTAGAAATATGCAACATACACCATTTTGATCACTGCTGTCTCCAGCAAAGATGGTGGTTTAACACGTTAATTAGTTAATGCTGAAGGCCTTGCCATGAAAGGCCGAGTTACTTCGACTTTTCTGATTCGATGTCGGGGTAGGAATAATTGGAAGTGTTTAAGGAAGTTACTATGGCGAGGAGTACACAGAACAGAGGGTGAGTGAAACCTTTCCGTTTAAGTTTCAATTCCTAAAGTTTACTCACAATTGTATGAAAGTAAAGAATTTCCTTCTGCCAATCACAGCACACAGTCGTGCCCACATGACATAAAGTCCGTCAGAGTCGCAATTAAGAACTGGAACGAAAGATCAAAGCACCTGGGCCCAGAAGGAAGAGGATCCAAATTCACGATGCGGAGGTCTACGTTTAAAAAATAATATGTTTAATATTATATAGTAGGCTACAAGCTTGAACACAAAATTGTGTAGTCATACAGGGTACTTAACATTTTGGCTTTACAACCCCATCCCTTCCCTTTTGGAAAGTCTAATTGTGGCACTAGGGACTGGGAAGACTCTGTAGCAAAAACGGATTCGCGTCAAAAAAATTATATGAGAACAGAAATATAGCACATGGCCTAGACATGCAGTCAGATCGTATCTTAATTAGATGATGTGTCTGCAATTAGATAAGGCAAGAACGCTGTCATATTTACAGAAGTCTGGCCGAGAAGGATCTGTGCTGGATCCAGAAGCACAACCTCAACACGGCGTGAGAAGTAAAGTGGTTGAGGCATTCAAAGAAAAAGAACTGAAGTAACCTCTTTTATTGGGTGAAGAAATTGCATGTTAAGAAAATTATCCCATAAAATACAACCATTCTGTAAAATTCTACTCACTCGCTGATTTAGTGTTCGTTAGGCTGATGTGACTAGGTTAACTCAAATTACCACTGCATTACTAGTCCATAATGCCAGGAACGAATAAAGTATACGTGGTAACCGTTTCTCTGTAGTCTAATTTTCATCGTGTTTTAAATTTGTTTTAAAAATGTTAAAAATACATGAAATTTGGCTCTAAATCAGTGGTGGGCTAATTTAACCTGAGTGATGGTAACAGAAGGCTTTTATATTTGTTAACGTAAAAAAAAACTATAATAAATTTTACAACCAAAGTAATAAGTTCGCAACTGCACAGTTATAAATAGTTGCAAGCCAGCAGATAAATGAAACTGCCGAATTTAGCTTCGTTCACGATCACACTTGAAAGCAGTCTCCAACTAGATATGCCAGCATGCTTGTTTAGCAGTTTAGCATACTGTTATATCCTACTTGAGACTGTTTTCCAGCAGTATTCCATAACCAGTAAGCTACGTCGTTATCGTGCAACATTAGTGACAGAGAAAATGGCCGACACACGTATTTTTTTGATATTTAATTATTACATCATGATTACATCATTAATTATTGTTAGAGATTTTATTAACTAAAATAACTAAGATCGTAGGCGAAAGCATTTTAACTTTTACAAGGACTGAATTTAAAGGAACAACGTTATATTTTTAAAAGAACTTGAAACAAAAATTCCAAATAGAAATGTCCAAAATGGGAAATGCGCCAAAAGAAGTGAGAGTGTCAGGCTAACAATTTTCCTAAATGTATTTCATTACTATTGGAAACGGCTTCTTCAGCATCTCTTTCCCGTGCAGGAACCGTCTTGAAAGTTCTGGGACGGGAATAAATAATCCACCCACACGCAATAGTAAGTCAATTACCCTTCTGTTTGGTGACACAGCCAGCTGCTCCTGAAATCAAGGCATAAGTATTGCAGCAGTCCTCAAAATGATGATATTCAAAATCCGAACACCAACAAACTTCTCTATGCCATCAGGAGTCACAGATTGTTCTGACATATTCCAGGACGTGGCTTGGTCAGCAATTCAGCAATTCTTGGTTGGCACGTAATGAATCTACACATTTTTGTCTTGGATTCTTTCTCACACGTGGTAATGACCAAGTTGTCGACACGGCATTAAACTTCCGCCCCCCCCCCCCCTCACACGTGGTGATATACAACATTGATATGTTTGGTACGAGACTTTTCAATATAATTGGGTTCTTAACGTTTTTCGAGTCAGTAAATAAAGACACGGGTATACTATGTCTTTTAAAATGACACCGATTTCATATAAAGGTTCTCTTCTATACACATTCTTGGACGTCTTGGGATATTGCCTTTATTACGCCTACATCATCGACAAAGATACAGTGCATTAAATGTTGATATACATAGGAATGGCATGTTGCTATGGGTGGCAATAATTCCTGAAGTAAATTTTTGGGTTGATAACCCACCGGCGTGACTAGAGTCAGTAAAAATTTTCAGACCTGCGTCATTTGGGCGTATTAATATAATGTAGTCTTTAGCGACTTCCAAGTGATGCAGGGTACATTTACCGACCTGCCAGTTTTCTAAAGTTGGCAGTGATTTATGTTGAGTTATGCTGTTAATGGCAAAGGAAATTATCAAGGCGAACGCTCTTCGCAATATATGGCAGTAAACCAACTAGTTCCCGTAGTTGAATGTTGTCTTTACAGTCTAGAGACTTTTGAGTTGTTTGGCCACATGTCAATTGGGTGTCATTATGGGAGTGAAATCCTGCATATCATATATGGTAAGCACTTTCTTCATTTACTTTGCCTGATTTAACACCATTCACCTATATTGTAATTTTGTAAATCAGCTGCTAAACAAGTAGTTAATAGCTCCTAGAAGTCCGATTTCAAAGCGTTTGGTCAGCATAGTTTTGTCAATTGCCACATTTTATTATTTGAAGTAATAGCATCTGTGTCATTGACGTACACGATAAGGTTACATATTTCTGTTTGCGTCAGATTTAAAGAAGACAGATGCATCAGAATGGTAACAGTTCAGCAAAGTGACATTTAAGTCCAAGAGGCAACTTATATGGGTTTGCATCCGTATTCATTTAATTCCTAAAGCATTTTTCAGGAGTGTCCTTAACGATTCGTCAGTCTCACATTGTCAAAGTTCATAAGAATTTGCACATTTTCGACATGCTCAAAAGGCGACATTGGCATCACCTATGTATTTTCAATGTACGAAAGCTCATGGTGCAATTATCAGGGTATTAGTTTTGGGGACCCCTAAATTGCTAATTCGTTATGTTTATGCTCAATTGCGACTTGATCATTTTAAAGCAGTGCTCCTACCAATTTGTTATTCTCACAAAATTTACCCTCATAATGCATGTACAGGCGTAGCCGACCTTGCCTCCTTCATTACATTTTCAGCACACCCAAAATACGAAATTGGCATCACTACCTACTTACCTACATATTTCAACTTGTAAACGATCATGAAGCAATTTTCAGGGCACCTGATTTGGGGATCGCATAATGTTGCTAAATCGTCATTTTCAGAGTGCCTGACCCCATACATATATGGCATACCCGCAATGTGAAATTGATGTCATAACCCCCCTTCCGAAGTATTTTTAACTTGCAAAAGCTCATAAAGCAATTTTCAGGGTACCTGATTTGGGGATCCCCAAACATTGTCATCCCACCAAGAATTCCAGTCATGGTGCAAAGGCACATCCAGGTACACTGGCAGGTCGATTCATTTGATAGGGAGCTGCACTTTTTGGCAGCAAAAGGGGGAGTTCCTTACGTTATAGGGGAGTGGTGTGCGTCAAATGTGGTCTCATAAAGCATTTTCAGATACCCGATTTGAGGACACTCTATTGTTGTTAATTCGTCAGGCCACCAAGATAGACATGAGTTTACCATTCCAAGATGGCCATATGGGTGCCGTGTCACGTGATCCAAGATGGCAACCACAATATTGGTGCCGCGATTTTGTATGATGTCATTACTAACCTCGTGACCAAAGTTCTCCTCTATGATTGGCTGTTTAAGGTCCAATGGCGTCGCTTTAACAGAGACGTGTGTGTGTGTCTGTCCATGCTATATCGCAAATATGCTCTGCTCACACACTTACTTTCCGAAGTTTTAAGGGGAGTGTGTCTTACCTACGTATAGAGATAAGAAAATTATGATGAATATTAGACTACAGAGAAACGGTTACGACGAATGCTTTATTCGCTCCTGGCATTATGGACTAGTAATGCAGTGGTAATTTGAGTTAACCTAGTCACATCAGCCTAACGAACACTAAATCAGCGAGTGAGTAGAATTTTACAGAATGGTTGTATTTTATGGAGTAATTTTCTTTACATGCAATTGCTTCACCCAAGTAAAAGAGGTTAGTACAGTTCTTTTTCTTTAAATGCCTCAACCACCAACCTCTAAATTTCGGAATTTTCATTACTCAAATCTGTTTAAATCAACTCCGTTTAAATCGAATATGTATTTTATTCAACCAACAGTTAGGACGGGTGGTGCACCACTCAGTTGGTTTGCCTTGGGCACCAGTGGGGCTAAGTTATGGCCCTGATTGGGACGTGATACCATTTGAAATGAGGAACTCGAGTAACAATGTACTGACACGACCAACATTCCATTGGTGTAAAACGAGTGCGTACTTTGCAAAATCATTACCCACAAAAATCATGAAAAAGATTGTAACAATATCAAAATAATTAAATAGTTAAATTACAAGCATAAAGAAAATAAAAGAAAAAACACATTATGTTAAAACAAAAGCAAAAAACTGTCACGCTTCTTGATGGGTTTACCTTGAAAATGATCTTCAGAAGCGCTAATGATAGTTGTTGGCACTCCCTTGGTCGCTCGTGGACTAGCTTGTGTCTCATATGGCCTTGGTTTCTTTATTGTTTGTTTTGTTTATTATTAATGTGTTGCCACATAATTTATCGTACATCGTTATTTATTAGGTTTTACTTAGTTGTTTAGTATACTTGAATAATTTTTAACTTGTTGTAATTTATTATTTTTTCACCATGTCTATTTATATTTAATTTTAGACTGCGCTAATATCTCCCATTTTTCGTTTGTACTGCATGGAGTTTTAGCCACGTGATGACGCGTAACGATTTAGCCCTCTTGACTGCGTCACTTGCATTCTGACTGCTCAAGAAACGTGTTGTTTCCTTAGGATATCTCCCAATGAAGCAGGTTGGTGTTAGTCCTCGCTCCAATTCCCTTCCGAGATGTTGACTGCAATGATGCTTTGGTTGTTTATCCGGCCTCCAGTTCTTTCCCAAGGTAAAGAGTTTTGAATTTAGCATTATTCAACCATTACTGAACTAAGCAATGACTGTCAACATTGGTGTAATGTTGTAGCCTCGGAACAAGGGAGCAGCCATATTATGTGTCGGGGAAAATTCGTAGTCACGAGCAACTGAGGACTTTTGACCAAATTCTCGTCTTGCTATTGCCTGCATTGGTTTGTGTTTACGGACAATATCGTTCCGTGAAATGTGTTATCCTGCCGAAAACTGAGAGTGGTGAATGCTGCTTTTCAACTGCGTTAATTTGAGCAACCGTTTTGAAACCACCAGTTGCTGTATGCTTCGTTTGTCGCTGGTTGATGTGTGGAGATAACTATGAGTAACCGAGCGGTTGCTATATCCATTTGTGCTACGTTGTCGGCCGACAATATTGAACAATTAACGAAAGTTAGTAGCGTTAGCTCTTTAGCATCATTATCATTGGTGTTGAATCGTGTATGGTGGTAAATTGTGAACGCACATCTGTTAATAATTTTAACTAAAGTAAAATCCATGTTGAATGAATTAATTTTAATCGTCACTGTGGTTAGTGCGGGTTCATGTGCTGCAGTATTTAAAGAAAGCTTTCATGTTGATAACTCCTGATCTGAATAAACACCCATAACTGGTTTTCAAGTATGATGAGAGTTGTGTTCTTGTAGTAGAATGGTGGGGAAACCCGATCCTTTTCTGTCCCAACTAAACTCTCACTAAGGGACTCCCGGCCTCTCGCACCTTTGCCCCCCCCCTTTTTCGAGTTTCATACCCTAGACGCAGCCTTAACTCAATTCCCCCCCCCCTTTAATACGGTCACGCATCTCGTTTGACAAAACCATTTACAAAGTTAAGTTGCTTGGCAATCTTATTAGCCCGAATATAAGAAATAAAAGACATAACATCCAAACAATGCACCAGACTCCTGCAAAAGTGTCGATTGTGATCAGCAAAATTGGGACCGACAAACTAAACGCCGCTAGGTAATATTGGCTCATTAAACCAGAATAAGACCTATTGCAGTTCGTATTAAAGACGACCAGCAATTATTGTATTGGTAAAATGTGTTCTCTATAATAAAGATCCGCCGATGATTATAAATTCAACTCTCCGTTAACATGTAGGCTATATAGAAAAAACAATATTTATGTTGCAATATTGCCAATAATAATGATTGCTAAAAGAAAATATCTAATTGTCAGTGCAATACAGTAGTACATCAAACTATAAAAACAAACCATACCTGGTTTTGCTTTGATGCTGTCAAACGAAACCGTTGCACGACAATGGTGATTGTTTCAGGTTTTACTAATCTTCTTCTTAAAAATTACTTTTACTAAACAGTTAAAACAGTGTTAATATTTTGTGGTTTTAAGTTACATGGAGTTTAGTTCTGATTGCTGGTAATCCAGCAGAAAGTCCGTTTAGGTTATGGTGTCTGTGATAAATATAATCTAATTTTGAAGTCCGTCAGCTTGCCGATTTTCCTTCAACAATGGTAATCATTGACCGATAGCTATAGATGATGATTTGACGTGACAATAGACGATTTCATTGTTATTTCGTTGTAACTTTGTTTTTTAAAACTAACGATATTTATCAGCCAGTTCGATTACGATGCAATAGATACAAAAATATATATATATATATACATATGTTATTATTGCATAAATCATCCTATATTATTAACTTTATTTAAAACGTGACAATCATAGTCAAATTGCACGCACAGGGGTGTTATCAGTAATATTTTGACTTCTTATTAACCATTTATGATTTACATTGAGGTTGTTGTTACATAGTGCGTATGGTGGAGGCATCTGTTTAAAGTAAGCAGCGTGTCAGTATTTTATGTAGACAACGATTATTAATCTTTAAATTGAAGGAAAAAACAGAACAAAAAACATTTACAATGTTAAGATTGCTTATTAAGCGTTAGAAATCAATAATTCAAAGCAAAATATTCGCCGACTGATAAGATTCAAAGTAACAAACTGTATCACGACACAGACGTCCCGGTCACATAAGCTATCTGGTCATGTCCATGTATCCAAGTTGTGATCCGAAATTCTTCACTTCCTGTTATGTTATATGAATTAAAAACGGTTTACCGAGTCTGAGGTATTTTTAGTTTATTTATTTTTGTTTATTTTAGGTATATACGATTTAGAGTACTATAGTATTTCCTTTAGTATAACAAATTATCTTTCTCACTAGACAGTTACATTTTTAAACACACGTAGAACTTGAGAAACAAAGAATAAAACGTGACGTTCTTAAAACAAGA
The DNA here is from genome assembly GCA_023313725.1 of Lithobius niger. Taxonomy (NCBI): domain Eukaryota; kingdom Metazoa; phylum Arthropoda; class Chilopoda; order Lithobiomorpha; family Lithobiidae; genus Lithobius; species Lithobius niger. The sequence goes on from JAHWFP010127326.1 coordinate 31,446, forward strand.
ACGACAATGAAAAAAAAAACAATAGGTACTGTTTGTTTGTTTTTCTTAAGGGTTTTAACTTAAAAAGTTGCATGAGTGTGGTATAGTACAATTGGATTAATACTTGAAGGCTTCTTCCCGACCAGTCACTCCAATCACACTCCATATTGCTTCACTAAACATAAGTACGGTGGTTGGAATACATCCTATCTACAGTCTTTTCATTATTTGTTCATATTCGCACCAAAAAATTTCATTTTTATAATAAAAATTAGACCTGATGAAGGTTATGGCAAATTCAATTTGGTCACTATTAAATAAGTGGCTTCGTGATGCGTAAATTGTACATGTTAAAAATAGTATTTAGAGTAGGTAGCCGGCAGAGAAACTTTAAGGCTGGACGAATATCACCCTTTGGATACGAAAAAATGTAGACAGGAAGGTTATGTAAACCTAGATATTATAACAGTTGTCGATAACGTGTAGTTACTAACCTGTTGCGGTTATGAATGTTAGTGCTAAAACTGTAAGGATGCGTGTTGTTCCACCATCCATTTTAACTGGCTTGTAAAAGTAAGTAACAATATACTGTATTTGCTAGATGCTCAAAGGTTAATAGCGCAGTTCGTCATATGTTACAAATCAGGTTACATTGTTTATTATAGATCATATTTCTGATTCAGTTTTTACAGTAGTTATTGTTCCCCACGTGAAAAATAACATGAGAAAGTGGGGTGTTTGAACTCTAGGAGACCCACAAAAGATTGGCACATGATATGGGAACACTACATAGAGTTGTGGGGGCCAGTATCGTCCACGTTGGCTTCATTTTAAAATAATATTGCTTATGAAGTTTGTAGTTTAGTTCTGTTTTATTTGTAGATAATAACATTTTTTTCATTTTTCAAAATAATCTCAGTAGAATGACATCTCTCTCCCCAATCTCAATAAGTATCAGTGTTGCGTAACAGATGAAGGGCCTTTTAAATAGCTGAATTGGACTACTCCATTATTTTAATTTTTTTTAGTCTTCCCTTCAGTTTCGAAAAAAAAATCAGTTGCAATCCCTTCAGTAATAAAGTTTGATCAATTTTTTTTGCCATTGAATTGTTTAGCTGTTACTTTCCATTTTCTAAAAATTATTTTATATTTTCGACTATACGTATTACAAAGATTAAAAAGTGCATCAAGTATTTCATGCACTTTGATAAAATAAAACAGTTCTACACTCTTATGTTTCTTTTTGTATTTAATGCTTTTCGACTGAGGCCTGGTTGTAGGAATTGAGAATTTAATTGTTTATAAACTGTATAAGCAAGAGAGAAGGCATTCATTCATCTGAGAATTTTAGAGAACCCATTATCCTTGATTTACTTTACTACGCCTTGTCAGATCAGGGCATAGTAGAGGAAATTTGATTTAGCTTGCAGCGAAAAAAATGGCAACAATTAGAGGAAACCAGCTGGTAGCCAGGCTATACAGGGAAAATGCTTCATAATTGGTGTGTCCCATAGCCGTATCTGGTCCTGTTGCTGACCTTTACCCGGATTGCAGCAATTGCCACTTGCAGCAAGTTGCTTTGAAGTTTAGCGGTCTTTCATGATGACCATTGAATACAAATTTCAAACTAACCTGGGAAATAGGTCACGAGTGGAAACTGCCTCATGTAAGCCTGAGCATGAACTTCCATGTTAAACGTCGCACTTTGAAACCCTATATAGTTTCCCGCAGAAATGACGTAGATCAACGAAATTCGGAATTTGGGGTCACGTTGTAACTATGCACTGCATTAAAAATTTTAATGACAACAATTGAACCATTTTGTGACCACAGTATGACAATTTCTTGTTGTTGTTACTGTTATTGTGACTCTTTTGTCGTCCCCTGGAGATTGAACCAATGAACCGATTTTCAAGTTTTATAGCCTAAATCGTAGCTATTGACAAGGCCAAGGGCCTTTAGAATGATATTTTAAAGTGACTACAATATTGTTGTTGTTGTTGTTCCTATTCTTCGTGTTTTACCGCTTGCAATGCAGATGTTAACAAGGACCACGGCCTTTTGAACACCTAATGTGTCTACAATGTTGTTGTTGTTGTTTTTATTCATGTTGGGGAAACTTAATAATAATAATAATAATAATTATAATAATAATAATTATAATAATAATAATTATAATAATAATAATAAAAAGGTTTCCCACTACTAAGTGGAGCGGACGTTGGAAGGGCAGTGAGCCACTGACTCCAATCCGAAAGAATGCTGTATGGTAATTTAAAAATAATACTGGCGCCTAAAGAACCTGGATAGCGGCAATTTATCTAAAATTCTTCTGAACCTACTTACAGAGGTCGCCGAGACTGCTTCCTCAGTCAGGGAGTTCCAAACAGGAACCACCCTCACAGAAAAAAAATGCCGACGACACTCCAGTCTCGAGGGCTGAACTAAAAGCTTTAAAGAGTGGCCTCTAGTGGAGTGAACAGGGCTCAGGTCAAAGAAAGGCAGGTCCGCAGATAAGAAACCTCGCAAAATCCTAAAGGTGAGCACAAGATCGAATTTCAGTCTGCTAAGTTTCAGAGGTTCTAATTTTAGCCTCTCCACGCGTTCTCTGGCCGGAATTTCCTTGAAACCAGGCAAACCCTTTGTGAATCGTCGTTGGACTAACTCAACCATATCAATATCTCTAAGCAAGGAAGGCGACCACACGGGGGTGGCATACTCCAGTAATGGGCGCACAAAGACTTTAAATGCCCAGACCTGGATATGTATACTGCCTGAATTAAAACATCGATTCACAATTGCAAGCCGACGGAAAGCCAGAGCAGTAATCTTACTACAGTGCAAGGAAGGTTTAAGGTTCGACGTAAACCACAACCCAAGGTCCCGAACCTTGTCCACATCAGGCATCGGGGTGTTGTTCAGCCTGTATGTGTGACTCAGATTTAAACATCCTATATGAAATGTGACGCATTTTGGAACAGAGAGTGGCAGCTGCCAAGCTTTTGACCAGTCTGAAACATTTACAATCTCAGATGTGAAAGCGATAGTATTCTGCACAGAAATGATCTCAGTTCCAAGTTTCAGATCATCAGCAAATTTCAAATTATTTATACCTGAGCTCGTACAAGATAGGTCGTTTATATAAATTATGAACAGCAATGGGCCCAGTACAGAGCCCTGAGGGACCCCGCTCACAATATTGGAAACTGAAGATAGAATTTCCCCCACTCGTACCCTCTGGGTGCGCCCCTCAAGGAAGGCTGCGATCCATTGCAAAATTTGGCCACCGAAGCCCATAACCTGTAGTTTGAAAATCAGTTTCCGATGAACTACAGATTCGAAGGCCTTATGAAAGTCAAAGTAGATGACGTCAGATGATGCCCCCAAATCCAGAGCATTTGTCCACCTATTAAGTGCAACTAGAAGTTGATAGGTCGCAGAACGGCCTGGCATAAAACCCAACTGGTCCTGTTGAATAAGTGAACCTCTTTCTAAGTAGTTCATCATATGACTTCTAATGATAGATTCCATTAGTTTGCACAGTATAGCTGTCAAGGCAATCGGACGGTAGTTTCTTGGATGCAATGTATTCCCCTTTTTAAACACTGGAACAACAAGAGCAGACCGCCAAATACTGGGCAACCTTCCCGAAAGATAGGAGAGCTCAAAAATTGTTGCTAACGGGTAACTTAGTTCGTTTATCAGCTGCTTATAAAAAAAAGCTGAGAATCCTTCTGGACCCAGGGCATGGCTCGACTTAAGTTTGGAGATAGTGCAACGAACAATAGAGGGCAAGAATAACACATGGTCACAAAACTCATCCACCCGTTGAATTTGGGCTAGTGGCCGGAGTACAGAGTCATCGTCAATAACACCGTTAGCTGCAAAGATCTCATTTAGGGCCTCTGCCTTTTCTTGGTTATCAGCAATGAACTTGTCACCTAATGGAAATGGGGGCAGGGTACGAGCAGTTCCAGTTTTTTGCCGATAAAAACGGAAAAGGGTCGAGGAACTTCCCTCCTTGATAATTGCAGCCTGACATGAATCATGCCAAGCGTCAACCGAGGCAGAATACTGTTTACGGCACTCATTATAGCAATTCAGTGTCTCTTCAGATGGCGCATTTTTGTGTTTTTCCCAAAGTTTTAATTTAGTACGGCCAAGCTTGACAATGTTGTGAGAGACATGCTGTTTCTTAGTGGCCCCCTCGATCCACAATCCTACAAGAGTTAACCCTATCACGGAGTAGGCCAAGAAAACAGTCCCAGGCAAGTTCAACTGTTGGGCATTTCATAAAGATTGAAGTATTCTAGTCGAAATCTGCCAAAGATGCCCGTAGCCTATCAAAATCTATTTTCCTGGTGACATCGCCAACAGGGTGGGATTCAGAAAAGCTCCAGTGTACATGGAAAGACACCCTACTGTGATCGCTATTACCCAGGTGGTCTTCCACCGACATATCAAAAATCAACCGATCATCCTGGGAGAAGATCAGGTCAAGAATATTGTCCCCACGGGTAGGTTCGGAGACAAGCTGGTGCAGACCAAGTGGTGCTATGAGCTCCAAAAAAGCCAGACGATGTCTATTGTTGGTAGTAACATATCCCCAATCCACAGTCGACAGGTTAAAGTTACCTAGTATGATATTTGAGAAAGTTGACCTAACGGCCCCATTAATAAACAAACCCAATTTTCCGATTTGCAGGTCGTCAAAACTGTCTGGCTAGTAGCATAACACAAAATTAAGTTTCTGGGCTTTCATTAAAATAGATATAGCCTCTGCATCCTCAGTCACCAGGCCACAGACAACCTCCAACCCCAGCTTGTACAAAACCAATAAACCCCCAGCACGAGAACCTCGATTCCGTCTTATTACACCACACTGGAGACCTCCCACCACCACAGCATCCGTGAGCCCATCGTGGAGCCATGTCTCAACAACAAAAATGAGATCAAAAAATTCCCCCACCAAAAGAGCCCTGAAGCACCCCATATTTCTAACTAGGCTCCTAGCATTTAAAGAGATACATTTTAGATCACCAGACAGCATGGGTGGCACTTTAAGAATTGCCTGTGAGATGGGATTATTCCCCGTTAGTGAATCATGTTTTCCAAAGGAGAGTGCAGAAAATTCAGTTCACGCTGTAACCTGTTCTTTCCTCTACTGGTCAAGTGTAACCCGTCCCTAGCTAAAAGAGTATGGTCAGCGCAAATATCACTGTCAATGGAAACAAAATTAAATTGTTTGTTCACACAGAGTTTTCTCAAAAGTACATTTGTGTGAGCAACAGCTCTATCTATCTCGTTGTGCTTCATGCCCTTCCTGCAATCTTGCAATCAGGTCCTGTGCCCTAGCACCTGGAATGGTCAAGTTTTGGTAGAAGGGTGAATGCCGCCTCTGAGGTTCCTGACGTATGAGTCACCCACGATAGTAGTTGGACCATACCATGTTACTTCACCAACTCCACACGCATCATCTTTACTACTATCAGGACAGTGGTCACCAGAGTCCAAAGCATCCTTGGAACAATATTTATCAAGTATAAGCTGTGAATCCGGGTCATTTGTTGGGTTCACTTTGGGTGTAACATGTGTAACCTTTTTGAAAGCATCACCATTAGTATTGCTTGCAGTATGGCACACCACAGGGTTATATATGTTTAGTTTCTCAATTTCAGAGGGAGAGACACGACCATTTGATTTAGTGTTTACTGGAAGCGGAACAGTTGAGGTAGATGAAGATTTTCCGGCATTAGTAGAAACGGATTTTTTTGCACAATGTATTTGGTCAGGCAGTGGAGTTACCTTTTCCGGTGTCAGTGTGTTTGATTTTTTTTTCTTTTTTCGGACTGTTACCCATTTTGAGCTTTGCGGGTCCGAAAGTATCGCAGGATATGAAGGAGTTTCAATTTCAGAGGGTTCAACATGGCTGGAGAGTAACTGAAGATGCCCTTCTTTAGTGTTTGACAGAATTGAGCGAATTTGCACAATACCGGTAGAAGCACAGCCTGGTAATCCAGTTTCATTTCCAGTGTTTGCATTTGTGTTTTGCTTCTTTTTTCCCTCAATATTTATTGTAATAGTTAAGTCTGTTAACCTGTTTAAGAGGTGGTCTTCGTGACGCTGCAGCTTAGCTTCGATGACTTTGCAGAAAAAATTTGACTGTTTCAACAGGAGATTTTCGATTTTAGATACAAGATTCCCTGAATTAATCTCGACGAGTGAATGAAAATCATTTAAGGTTTTGTTGACAGACGTCTCAAATTAAAAAAGTTTTTCTTCCACGGCATGTAAGTGATGCATTTCACGGTCAACAAAGTCCATAAGTAGGGCACCACCTGCCGGGTCTTGGACTCGGTTTGAAAAATGGCCAAGGTCTGGCAAGTGTTCCATGCTCTTTAAGGCAAGCCGATCATTTACCACGGCTTCTAGATTTACAAGTCTGGAATTCATGGCGGTAATTTCAAAGTCACGCTCAAGTCTCAAGATCGAAATAGAAGAGTTTAGGCTATTGATGGTTTTTAACAGTTGAGAGTTGTCCTTTATAGGATGCGTAAATGTTTCTGGGGTAGAAGTATTCAACTCCATATCAGGGTTTCCGGATACACTAAAAATGCAAGAATGTGACGATTGAACCACAGGAGAAACCATAGATTTTGTAACAGGAATATTCATTTTGCTAGGTACATCACGAGGAGTCTGAGGTGAGCCTTCTGCTTCGAAATAAACTGTACGTCGACGAAGGATTTGCTCCTGGGTGAGAGCAGTACAGTCAATGTCACTGGTCATAGCTGATGGAGTGCTAGTAAGCAAACTCATGTTCTGGCAGTAAAAACGTTAAAAATAAATAAAAAGTAAAAAAAAAAATTTCAGTTTAAAAAGTAAAAAAATTTAAAATTTAAAAAATAAAAAAAGTTTAAAATTGCGGAAAAGAAATCGGGGCTTCAAGACAACAACACGGCTCAAGAACTCTCAAAAGTTAGGATAAATATAAATAAATAAAAAATAAAAATTCCCAGGCACGACTTGAACTCTCACTTCAGATTTGTATTGGGTAATGGAATTTCAGGGAAGATGGCCGCCTCCACAGAACAGATGAAAACACAAACTTGAAACACCAGCAACTAATCTCCAAAGTCACTTGCAGCAACCAAACCACTCACCAAATGATCTTGAATAACTCATGCACGAGTGTAACTCACCCATTGGTTAAAAACAGGTCTCAAGACACCAAAATGAGTGACAATTTTAGGACGATTTCTGGACGTGTCTGGACGTCTGCCCTTTCAACTTAACCCTTTGAAACTCTTATAGCTTCCCGCATAATTGACATAGACCAAACAAATTCGAATTTGGGGTCGTGACTTAACTATTTCACTGCAATAACATTTTTAATTACAACAATCGAACCATTTTTGCCACCACTGCATAGCCATTTCTTGTTGGTAGCTGATGTTGGAATTGTTGGGACTCTAGCCCTCACTAGTTCAGCTGTTAACTAACATAATCATGCACATCAAGCTAAAAGCCTGAAATTTGGTACACAAGTCATTCTAAGCAGTAGAAAACGAACTAGCTATGGAACCAACTTCAGATTCCACCCCAAGACCCCTTGTGGCCCCCCCCCCCCCCCCCTTGTGCCCCAGCACACGTAGCCTGTGTGAGGCTGATAACCAATAAATTCTTCCTGGTAGAGCTAAGAGATAGAATTGTGGCACACTAGTCATTATTAGCAGTGCACATCTAACCAATCATGGAACCCCCATTAAATATCCCTCAAGGCTATCCCAGCACCCCTCTGTGCCCCTTCCCTGAGCCTTGACCAACATATTATTTTAGATCGAGCAACACGCATTCAATTTGATACACTTAGCAGCACAAGTCGAACTAGCTATGGAACCACATCGATACCCCAAGGCTCCCTAGAACCCCCTGTACCCTCTCCCTGAAGCCTAGCTGCCGACCTGCCTATCCCCGTCCCTGTGACTTAACCAACATATTCTGGCAGGTACTGCTAAATGAATGAAATTTGGTATACAAGGTATTCTTAGCGTACAAATCGAAGTAACTATGAAACCTTCATGAAGTAACCCCTAAGACCACCCCCCCCCATGCTCCTCCATGAGGGTAATGACCTACAACAAATGCTTGATGAAATGCTAAGAGTATGTATTGTTGTACTTAAATCATTTTTAGCAGTAGTAATCGAGCTAGCTATGGAACACCATGAGGTACCGAGGAGGCAGCCCATTGCCCCGTGTCCCCTCCATAAGGCTGATGACCAACAAATTCTAGTTCAGTTTGTACTGCTAAGAACGACTTGTGTACCAAATTTTATGATTTTTAGCTCTCTCTGCAGAATTTGTTGGTCAAACCTCGGGGGGAGGTGGGGGCACATGAGGTCGTTGGGTGGCATTTTGGGATTTATTTATGGAGGTTCAACGGCTGGTTTGATTTGTAGTGCTAAAAATTACTTGTGTGCTACAATTTATGTTTTAGCACGTTCAGCAAAAATTTGTTGGTCATCAACTTCGCCTGTGTGATTGTGTGAAGGTACAGGGTGAACCTTAAGCGGTATCGCCAGGGGGTTCTATAGTAGTTCAGTTTATATGCTAAGAATGCATTGTGTACGAAATTTCACGGCTTTTAGTTCGATGTGCATGATTTACCCAAATTAGAGATCTTAACAGCTGTACAACACCTGGATATCGAAACAATGAACCAATGATCAGATTGAGTGGTGTTGGGCTCTGTGATCTCCAAGATGGCGGCATGGCAGGCCGTGTTTGTAAATATATCTGTGTTTTTATGCCCTTTCTCAAGCGAATTTTGCCACCATGAAAGTAACAAATTTTTCGAAAATTAAAATATGTTAGTGCATTTTTTGAATTTTTGGAGCTATCACTGTGTCCAGGAGCAGCTTGTTTTTTGAATCCTATCATCTCCACAAAATAATCTCATCTCTTGAGTGAAGGGACTCTTTAACCAATGCTGCTAAGGAAGAAAGCAAACCACTTTGTTAAATTATAGCAAAAACCTCTTCGGATGTTAATGGATAAAGATCCATCTATTGTAATACACGATGTAATAAAAAGAAATAGTGAAAGGGAATTAGGTCCCTCTAATCAAAACGGTGGCACAAAAAGGATCAAACAAACCAAAGAAGGGAAAGTAAAGTGGAATGGGACAATCAAAAACAGCAAACCTTTTTCTTCAACTGTTCTGACCTGGCACCATTTTCTCCACGGCAAACCACTAGAGATTAAAGTCTGGATGGAAGCTGGTAAACGTGTTAAAAGATTTGTGCTGTACTACCAATTATCATTTTTAATATCATTTTAGGGCAGCCCCCCGTATATGGACGGTTTTATAGAGCATTGTTATGCTCTCCTGTTTGCATGAAAATACTGTGATTTCCCGTTAGGAGTCGCCCAAGCTTTGTTGAAAACACAGTTCGCATCCTTACTTAAGTTCCACATAAAACGGATGGCGCCCTCTATAAACTAAGACGGAACTAATAGGAATGTATCTAAGACGTGTCAGTATGGGTCTCATGTCACTAATTCTCCCCCCCCCCCAACAATATAAGTTCCTGCTTATACAGACAATTCTAATGAAAGACAAACAAACTAAAGAATTAAGATTATCGAGATTCCCACTATGTAATTGGCAAAAAATATGACGTCATCAGTACTGTGCATCTTTGTTGAAAAGACAGTTCGAATTATTACTTATACAGACAATTCATTTTTAAACACACAATCAAAGGATTAAGTGTATCGAGATGCCCACTGCATACAGACAAACAAACAAACAGAATACTTAAGATTATCGAGATTCCCACTACAGACTTCAACAGAACTAGGGCAGCCCCTCCCCTTCCCGTATATGGCCGGTTTTATAGAGCTTGTAGTGATTTCCCGTTTACATGAAAATACTGTGATTTCCCATTAGCAGTAGGCCAAACGTTCATTAGATTTAGGTAGATTCAGGGTTAAGAGACATACAGGCCTAAATCCCGTTTGCATGAAAATATTGTGACTGGAAAAACATATGACGTCATCCGTACTGTGCCTCTTTGTTGGTAACACAGTTTGAATCATTACTTATACAGAACAGACAATTCCGTTTGGCAGACATTCCGTCTGGATGCACAACCAAAAGAAATAAGAATTAGTAGTGGAAATCTCGGTGATCTGGCAACACACACACAAACAAACAAACAAACAAATATTATTATCTTAGTTACATAGATTGTACTAAAATAAAGAAATCTCATTACTATATGACACGGAAAAAAGTTTTAAGCATGCATATTAAAACAACCATTATCAGATTAACACAAGTGGCTACAGCGACTACCTATTCACAACCATCTTCTGTCCAGTTCCGCCACTACCAATGGTGAGGCGCACTCCACTATCACGAATTGCAACAGCTATCTCTATTATATAATCTAAAAGCAGTAACCATCAGAATTGCCAGTAAGAAATGTGTTAGCTTTTAAGCCTATTTTACATTTTAATAATAATAAGAAGTTCTTTTATTGCAAGCAATTCTCGAAGCTTATAGAAAGCTTGTATGAGATATTACATCATCTTTTTCTTTTACAATTCATGGTTAATAATAACAATAAATAATACATACACTAAATAGAACACAACATACATATTACTTTTATGTATTCACAAATTATCGGCGTTTCTCACTGGACTTATATGTATCTAACTGATTTATCATTAGGTATTTGTTTTATACCCGTACTTCTTTCATATTTACATGTGTTAGCATATTTTCTGGCATTTCATTAAATAATTGTTGTATATAGTACATTTTCCTCTTTTCCCATATGCATTATTTCAGCTTGGCATCTCATATCTTCTTTTTCCTACTTTTATTTTAATAATAATAATAAGTTTGTTGCAAACGCAACCGGAATGGTGAGGACCTGGTGGTCATTAACTGCCTTCCGAAGTTAAAACAAAAATTAAAAATTGTAAAATTTAAGAGTTTAAAAATTTTAAAACGAAGACGATTGCCCGGCTGTAAAGGAAGGGTTGATGGTATAGGGTTTGGATCACGAATGCCTTGCCACCAAAGTTAGACCTATCAGGGACACAGTGGTCCACGATGGCATTGCCAAACGTGAGGGACGAGTGAGGGGAAAAGCCGTACCATTGTCAATGTTTAAAAAAAAAATAAAAAATAAAATAAAATTAAATGTATCGCAGTTTAAAGCCTTGCATAAACCAATTGTTAATCATAATCAAGATAAAATAAAAATGAAAAAGTTCATCATAATAAAAAAAAAGCCATGGTCACCAGGAGAGACATGATCATGAACAAGCAGGCATTATTGGGCATCCACCAGTCCAACAATCACCACCCAGCTAGCAGGCGACAACATAATTGGGTCTTTTCAGGAATTTGGCAAAGTTAAACTCGTCAAGATGTTGTCTGAAGCTGTTGACGGAAGCAGCCGCAACGATCCGCTCAGATAAAGCATTCCACACTGGGACCACCCTATCGGAAAAAATACTTCCGGCAATTTTAGTCTAGCTGAAGGGAGAAGTAATTTGTAACTATGACCCCTAGTGCTGCTGCTCACATGGCTAAGGTCAAAGAATGGTAAATATATTTCAAGAAATCCGCGCAGAATTTTAAATGTCAAAATTAGGTCAGCCTTAAGTTGGCGCAGTTCAAGGGAGTCCAGCCCGAGACACTTCAAACGCAGATAATAAGGCAGCTGTGCAAGGCCAGGCAGCCGCTTTGTAAAACGCGCTGCACCGATTCCAATTTTCAATTTGTATAGCTTAAAATGTAGGTATTAACACCGACCAAGTCCTTTTGAACCCGATTTTGATGTGACTGCAGTATTCTCGTCGGTAGAGCAATTATTATAGCAGAGCACTGGGCAGAAATCATCAATGTTGCTGTTGGGACTCTTTGCCCTCCCCTGGAGATCGAACCGCCAGTGGCGTAACTATGTCACGCTGCGTCCCCCAGCAAAATTTCAGTGAGCGCCCCACACCCAGGGACCCGCAAACCATTTTATGACAAATCAAATGTAACATTTTATATTTAAATTTTTTTATTTAATTTTTACTTACACGTATACAACTTGCATTTCTAGCTTGAGGTTGCATTTAAAATTCTTTTTTTTTTGTTTGTTTCTGCAAGTGTGTTGACAGCTACTTCTAAATTTATTTGCCTAGCTTGCTGACAAATTAAGATATCAGCATTACAACAAGGATGTACTAGTATTTAACTATTTATTACGATAACTGTAATGGTTTAAAGAATCTAATCTGCAGCATTAAATCAGCAGAACGCCGCAGATCTACACTTTCACCCAGCGTTCTAGCATTCTGGCTCAACAGCTGGTGTGAAAGACGCCAAGGTTAACGTAATATTTAATACCATTGTTGACGCAACAACTTGATGCCATTGAATACTAATAAAATAATACTAACTATCTGTAACTAACTTTATCAGCGAAGTGCTAGCGTGCTTCTAAATGTTATGTACTGTTATGCAGCGCCTTCCAATTGTCACGCATGCTATCTTTCAGGGGGCATTTTGTCAGAAAGCTAAATGACTATCGCTATCGCTTCATTTACGTAAGTTTTAACTAGCTGGGGTCTAGCAAGAGCCATATGTCACACTGTCCCATTTGTTGCTGCAGTGGCGTTTGCTTCTGTTGGTGCCCAGCGTTTGATTGCCCAGAGCTTTCCGTCAACAATACACGTCGTAATATTTCGTTTGTAACTGATTGTAAACTGTTGATCAACATTATCATTCACATTGCTGGTCGCTGGCCCTTTTTCATTACTACCGTGCAATTAATGTACTTCAACGAATAAGGTTGCCGGGATGGTTGTATGTATCTGGACTCTTGTATGTATTAATACTTTAAATTAAGTTTATCTATGCCATGCATCATAAGTAATCAGTGGAACATCCTAGATATTGTGGAGTTTATTTAAAAGCTAAATAAACCACAATATTATTGAAAACTACATAGACTGTCATGCATATTGGGTGAATGATAGATTTGGGTAGTTGACATCCAGTCTTATAAACTGTGTATTTTATTCACTCTGAAGAAAACCAACAGAGTTATTGCCCCAGTCATGCATTTAGTTAAGTGCAGTGGTGGTTATTTGCATGGTTTGTGTCAGGAATGCTATTTTTGTGTATATGTTCTGGAGACTCAACTACTGTCATGTCCTACTAAAAGGGAAGATAGCATGTGCGTATTTGAAGAGAGTTGTGGTTTCAAGTCATTGTACTACTATCATAGGTAGACATTGTGAGTACTTTATACTGTGTGTGGCTTCAGTGGGGTAAAATACGATATTGAGTTACCTATATGCCCCTGATTCCAGGCATGCATGCTTCCATGCACCCATGCTTCCAGGTGTCCCTGCTTCCAGGCATCCATGCTTCCATGCACCTATGCTCCCAGGTATCCCTGCTTCCAGGCATCCATGCTCCCAGGTATCCCAGCTTCCAGGCATCCATGCTCCCAGGTATCCCAGCTTCCAGGCATCCATGCTTCCATGCAGCCATGCTTCCAGGTATCCCTGCTTCCAGGCATCCCTGCTTCCATGCATCCCTGCTTCCAGGCATCCAGGCTTCCAGAGATTCATTTATCCATGCACCCATGCTTCCATGCACTTTGATTACATGCACCCATGCTTCAATGCATTCATGCTATATCCATGCGTCCATTCATTCATGCATCCATTCATCCATGCTTCCATACACCCATGCTTCCATGGTTAATCTAGAGTAGGGTGGGCCTTTTGTTACCTTTTTTCGTTTTCATCAATCTGGAGGAGGGTGGGAATGTACTTTTTGCCAACAGACAAACACTCCCTAAAAACGCTGAAATTCGTCGATCTGGATGGAAGTGGGGGGAATGTCCACTTTCTATGCGAATCACATCACACACACCCCCACTTCCGGTGACGTGATCAAAGTAGGGTAATGACGTCACTTCCGGTTTTCGGCGATTTGGAGGAGGGTGTAAACGTGCTTTTTGCCACCTTTTTTCTTTTCGTGAATCTGGAGTTGGGTGGGAAAGTATCTTTTACTACCTCTTTTTCGTTTTCGTCAATCTGGAGGATGGTGTGAAAGTGCTTTTTTGCTATCTCCTATGACGTCACTTCTGATCACATATTCAAAGGAGAGTCCGGTGGAAGGGGATTCCGTCGGTTTGGAAGTGGGTGGAAAAGTGCCTTTTACTACCTTTATTCGTTTTTGCCAATCTGGAGGTAAGTGCCATCCCCCCTAAATTTGGCAGTCATCCGTACCTACGCATTAGTAAACTCTGTTTTATCGGATGAAAAGAGGGAATTATAAAAAGAAATGGACTCTTGTTCGTTTATCCTCACTGGGAAAGACTTTGACTTGAGAATTAATCTAAATACACCAATTCATTTGCACCCTGAAAAAAAGCTACGAATTGGTGCTTATTAATTTAGACACATATAACAGCATGCACAGCATCGATTCAAAAAATAATGAAATTAAATACACCGCAGATGCTGGGCTAACTTGGCAGAAAGTGATAGTCACTCCCGGGACTTACGAAATTTAAGATTTGAATAAATTGCTCAAAAACTCGCTAGATCAAAATAGTCATGACAGGGAAGCCATTTCGATTCTTCCTAACGTAAACACTTTAAGGCCAAACTTGATAATTAACAATTCAAAATACGGAAAAGCCTTTATGGGTGAAAAGAGCTTGGCTCGAGTCTTGGGGTTTCATTTAGGAATCTTCTTGAGGGGTTGAGAAAGTCAAAATACCGACGAAATAATAAATATAAATAAGATTTGTGTGCACGTTGACATCATTGGAAATTCTTTAAAAAATGGTGACACTCAACCCTCTTTATATTCATTATATCCAAATTCTCCTCTGGGTTTCAAAATCATCGAGTCTCCGCATAATTTATTCTATTTATCCAATACCATGAACTTAATCGGAAGTATAAGAGTGTGGCTTACATCTCAGACCAACGAGCCATTGAATCTGAATGGCGAGACCCTCACGGTGCGACTTCATTTAAAATCTAAAAATTAAAAAAAGACCAGATGCTCGTGTTTGGAAAAATAAGAAAAGAATTCTTTCGTAACTTTAATAATAAAAATTTTAATAATAATAAAAACGTAAACAGTTTAACGCCTAGAAACAAAGCTTTCATCAAATTTATAACAACGGCTAGAAAATGAGCGTTGTAGAAGACTATTTAAAAATCAACGAACCTTAATTGTACGACTCGTCAATCGAATCTTACACCTATCACTAATATAATCCCATCGTTGCTACGAATCTCAACAACGTAAATTCTGATATCAGAATACACGAGGAAAACCAAGATTTATTTCTGCATGTTGCCAACAGTTACCTCTTGATCAAAGGAAGGTGGCCGAAGCACGATGATTCGGCTTATACCGATGTTGACGCAGCGGCGTTGATTAATAATGCTCCCACATTCCTGTTTTCTAATATCAAATACCATCTAGGTGATAAACAGGTGAACGAGTTAAATTATCCCGAATTCGGTACCCTAATGAAAGGACTGCTCTCTTACGGATCAGCGGAACAACCGTCATTGCTCGGTCAGTGGTGGGCGTTGGATAGTGCAGCTTCTCTCGCTGATCACTTAACCAACAATTTGGGTTTCAAACAGCGGCATGCGTCCATCATCGTTGAAACAACTCCCAAAAAAGTTTTATATTCGCCATTCCATTGAAACAGATCATGGGATTTTTCGAAAATTGCGACAAACTAACTTATAGAACTAAACACGTACTAACTTGTATGAGGACCAGCGATACAAATGCCATCATCTTCAAAGCTGCAGCCGCGGCCAAAGGCAGGGTTGTTCTCAGTACCATTTCTTGGCTCATCCCCCACTTTACCGCATCGGACGAGCAAAAACTTAAACTTTACAATCTCATAGGCAACAGAACTATGGTGGATTTAGGATTTAGACACTGGCATTACAATAGCTGCGAGCTCCCTCAAAATACCAACTTCACCGGGCGCGTGCTGACCACTTCCGTGGTCGAAAAACCTAGGTGGATAGTTCTAGCTTTTCAAACAAACAGGCAGGACGCTTTAGGTATGAATCCGGCCGTGTTCAACCACTGTAGTTTACAAGACGCTCACGTGACTCTGAATTCCGAAAGATATCCGTTTCTCGATCTGAATACTAATTTTGCCACTGGAGAGGACGTCGGTTGTACAGAATGGCACAGCAATTTAGGCAGCTGTGTTATGACACCAATGATTTGAGTTTCGACTTGCTTCAGTTCAAGAAAGCCTATCCTATCGTGGTGTTGGATTGGTCCAAACAGTCCGAGAGGCTTCAATCCGGAATCGTGGATGTACAAGTCAAACTGAAGTTTAAAGCAGCAGTGCCAGCTAACACTGTCTGTCACGCTCTGCTCATTGGTGACAGGAAAATGGATCTAAAGTTGGATAGAGGCAAAGTCGAAGTTGTTTATTAATAAAAAAGATATGGTGCTCAAAAGTAGCCACGAAAAAAGAAAGGTGGCTTTTTGCCGTTGGCGTTGCTTGGGCCGATTTTGGCCGGAATTGGTGGGTTGGCGGGAGGGACCGTGAGGGTGGTATCTGCCGTAAAAAATGCACAAAACGATGCACAAATTATAGCTGAACTCGTGCAACATCATAAGCAAGTGGATGGTTCTGGCTCAATAAAATAAAACTAAACAAAAAATGAAGCCAACAAAAAATGCCCCGTGGCAAAGGTCTTTACTTAAGACCACCCATGATTTAATTATTCATCTTTGATAACACTTTAACAAACCATGATTTAAACCAATTGGCTAGAGTAATGAAAATTACTAAATTTAGATGTACTTTTAGTAAAGACAAGCTTCCTTTAAAACTTAAGCCTACTGGTGAATACGGAATCGTAAACTTGGAAGATTTCCACGATGGAAACGGAAGTCACTGGATAGCCTATTCTACCATTTCTGGCAAACCCTTTTATTTCGATAGTTTTGGCAACATGGGTCCTCCCCTGTCCGTGATTAACTATACTTGGGGCCAGGAATTAAATACCATTACGAATGCGTGCAAAACTTTGACCAGATATGGTGCGGGCACTTTTGTTTATTTTTCCTAAGCATCTTCTCTAAGGTTCGTAATTATGAAGATGTTTTAGACAGGATGAAATCTATTGAAAAGTGACGTGCAAATCTAACTGGAAATAAACGTCTTCTGTACGAAAATCTTTGACCGTGTGTACCGCAATGGCCGAATCTTTTTCTATTTCGTAAGGAAATGTCGAAAATGGTAATCGTCGAACGCGCTTCCTTTGTTTTAGTAATGAAAAAGGTTTTCGTTCCCGCTATACATTTGGCAAAAAACTTCAACTCTCGGATCGTTACAGTATAAAATTGCTTTACGAATTAAACTAGAACTTGTACTTATGTAGTTCGCGATAGATCCAGAATTAACGAACCAGTCGACTTCTTTATGCAAAGGGCTTTGATTATCATGAAACAATTTTGGTGCACAAATTTCTTCAT
Source organism: Lithobius niger (assembly GCA_023313725.1). Lineage (NCBI taxonomy): Eukaryota > Metazoa > Arthropoda > Chilopoda > Lithobiomorpha > Lithobiidae > Lithobius > Lithobius niger. The sequence continues at coordinate 48,996 of JAHWFP010127326.1, forward strand.
AGCCGCATCACTAGGTAAAGTCGGCTCGCTTAGATGTCTAATCGGTATGTTCGCGGCATCGTAGTACATCTTCTGAACGTCTTGTATGAAGCAATTGTTTTCGACGAATACCTATGTAGCGGCATCACTCGGTAAAGTAGGTTTGCTTAGATTTCTCAGCGGTTTGTTCATTGCGTTGAAGTATACTTTTTGCTCATCCTGTAATAGGCTTGTCAACATAGACTTTTGTTGCCTCATCTGCAGCATGCCGGGGAAACCATGTCCTTAATTTGCTTCTTCTTTGCGTAGAAATTTCCGTCAGACCCGTCTATGTACCTTGTGTTTTTTTTTCGATGCTAGAAATGGTGGAAGCCAACTTGCCGGAGAATAATGGATGGCGGCAAGTCGGTTTTTAGTTTCTGAACGTCACCTGTCAGAGTGCCAATCTGAGGATAACTGTCAGCATCTTCGGGTTCGATAGCGGCTTCTACATTTGTTAAACATTTGCTTTGCATATTGTAGTTGTTTTCAGGGGTTAAAACATATCCATGTCCTGGCTCACCTCTCGGACCGACTCCTATCGAATCATCCTCTCTCGCCCTTTTCAACGGTTGTCCAAATTTGTTGACCAACATCCTTTTTTAAACTATCAAAAAAATGTGCAACTTTTCAAAAATATTTTATGTATATAATAAAAGGAATAACCGTGAAAGAAAAGGCTCAAAATGTCTCAACCATCCTGGCAAACGAATCTTTCCAATCTCTTGCAAAAAAAACTTGCTGGAAGGTAAAAACTAGAATGGTACAAAGATTAACAACAGCGTAAAGTTTTCCTTGTCTCCTTTTGTACAATTTAAAGATTTAAAGGGTTCGGGGAATCCCGTTTTGGAAGAAAACTCAAAATATAAAGGTTGGATTTCACCCAGCGACCCGGACACTCAAAAACTGTTGAAAAATCTTAAACGGTACATCTGTACGAAACTAGAGATCGATTTTGACAATCAAAAACCTGTGTCTTTGACTACTTTCAATTATCCCAATTCTATGCATACGGCTTCTTCCTGTTACTCCTCTTGCGAAAATGCGAACAAGGGTAACGGAAACAAACCACTCTGTCTTAGAACTTGGGTGTATTAGAATATACACAAAACTAAAGGGAAATGTTATTGACAAACCCTGGTTTAACTTGCCATCTTTCAATGCTTTAAATCCCATGGAAGTCACCGGGAAAATTACCGCAGTGTACATTACCGACGAGTCTCCCAGCAACGTGAAATTATGGTGCAACATAGATTTTGGAGTAGCTCATTCCGAAACTTCTGACAAATTTACCAACGAAAACTTTATGGGTTTGGTATCTCCGTAAAAAAAAAATGCATAAATAAAAAAAAACGCAATGGAAATTAAAAACTATGACTTTTTCGTACCTAAGAAAGAACCTAAAAATCATCCATTCCTACCTTCGAATAATGTTTAATTATAGGGGCCGCAAGTTGTGGAAAAACTAACTTGCTGTTTAATTTCATCTTTAACGAAAGATGGCTCGACTTTGTCCGGTTATTTATTTACAGTAAAACTTTATGTCAATCAAAGTACAAAACTTTGCAGTCTATACTTGCTGAAATTGAGGAAAAAATAAGACGGAACATGGCATTTTTTTACGATTCTCAAATTGATTTAATTCTGCCCGAAGAACTGGACCCAGATTTTCGAAACCTGATTATTTTTGACGATTGCCTTTTAGATAAACAATAAAACATCGAATGTTATTTCACTCAAGGACGTCATTCAAATGCCAATGTTTTTTTTATTGTAGTCAGCCGTACACGAGAATTCCAAAACAAGTGGTCAGAGACAACGCACATTTATTAATCCTTTTTTCCGTGGATGAGTTAAATTTGAAACACTTTTTACGAAAATCACGTTGATTCCGACATGGAATTTTCGGCCTTAAAACATTGTGTAGCATGTGTTGGAAAAAGCCTTACGGGTTTTTATCAATTAACAAAACGTTAAAAGAAGGGAGATACAAACGTTCGTTTTTACCTTTAAAACAAAAGAATGAAGACGAAACTAGAAATCGCAAAACTCAAAAGACGTTTAACTTAAAAGTTCCGAAATCGCCGTTTGGGGAAGAGAGAGCAAGAAGAATCGCAACAAGAATTTTTTTAAACGGTAGTAAGCACTCAGATACCGAGACCTGTCCTCGGTGTAGCCATGCAAACTACGCCAATTAAAAACCCTCTAGCCACGCAAACTGTTCCAATTAAAAATATTCTAGCATGCAAACTACCCCAATTAAAGTTTACAAAGAGGAAGAAAGTGACAAGGATGACTACGAAGCATTGGGTTTATCGCCATCACCGTCCCCTTTCCAAGCCGTTATTCCTAGCGAGAAAACATTGTCGATCCCTCTCAATTACAGCCTCGTCGAATATTCAAGTCCGGCTCGAGCTCCTACAATGCAAATTTCTGCCGAGACCAAACTCGAATATGTCTCTACAAGCACCAGTCCTAAAGTGACCCCTTCATATTTTGCGGTACAACATAGATGCATTTCTACCCCACTGAAACTCGCTAACATAGTCACTCTAAGGTCCCTCGATAGAGTGTTACCTGGCCAGGTAATTGGAGAAACTGCTAAAATTTTCTTGATAAAGTTTTTCGAAAATCCGAAGGAAACTGTCCCAGTGTTCGGATTACAATATGACAAGAAAAAAGGCGAGCTTACCTTTCAGCAATAAATTGTTTAAATTTTTTTAGAATGACATAATGGTCGATGGGGAACAGTATTTGGGAAGACGCGGACTTTGGAGTTTGCTAGTTCATAAAGATTTGAAAGAAACTTCCTACATGCCAGATGTTAAAGCATCTTACGCGGATATGTTAAAAAGTACTCACGCAATTTATCACAACAAGGACGCAGATACTTGTAAACCCAAATCCAGTCGTAGTGCTAAGTACAAGTCTATTATCGTTCATATTTGGGAAGATATTAAATCTAAGAATGAAGGGACAGGCATGGGTAAAAAAGTGGGTTATTCCAGCAGGGTCAATTACAAATATTACGACAATCCCAATGACTTGATAAAGTGACTCAGGCTTGTATAAATCTGCTCTGGGCGGGCACGACGGAAATAGAAACGAGATGGTGGAAATTTTATCAGAAATGCAGCAAAGACAAATCATAACTGCTCCAGAAAAAAGAGTGGCTTATCAAAATTTTGGTTTAGGTTAAAAATATTGTATATAAAACAAAAAAACCATGAAATCAAAAAGTATCAATATGAGGTATTGCGTCAAATGTAAACGTCTCACTTCTAACGGCCCCGAGCCCTCCATTATTATATACAGAAAAAATAACAGTGAGATGCAAGTTGTATTATGCGAGATGTGTGCGACGAAAACAGCTTCCTTTATCAAATCTGGAAAGAAATCGTAAATAAAATCATAGATACGTTACCGCTTGAACTGTATTTGCCCAGCTACCAATACTGTGGGATGTACATACGACATTATCACATACTTATTTATACGCGTTGTGTACGTATTTGCTTTTCCCCTTTTATACCACCTACTTTAAGGCTTCCTCTTGGCTTCCATGGTGTGCGAGATCGATCACCGTTTACATAAGGCATCGATTGTAACAATTACTTTCTTTTATTGTTTATTCTAGACGTAGCTATATGACAATACTTTAAGCCCACGGCCGGGGCACAACAATGCCTATTGTTGTAGCTCGTCTCTCCTTATTGTAAACTATACTTGTCGTCTCGCACTCTTTCTGTGTAGCCTTAACACATTGTCTTTTGACTCTTCACAACCAATTGTAGCGCTAATTGTAACACCGCCTTATATCTCTTTAACAGTCCTCGCCATCCCTGTATCTTTCCGCTCCTTTTTATAACAACTGATCACCGTTTCTTCTCAAGATGTTGTCTTCAATTACTACTTCAAAAGGCCGCCATCTTGTAGACCTAAAAGAGACTTGAGATTTCTGATGTTCCTCTAAGGCCCTATACACTTCAACGTCAGTAGCCAAGTCCAACGGGACTACTACTTAAAGGGCATATGCAATCGTAACAAGTATCTTTGTTATTTCTGTCGTCTCTACTTGTATGCAGAACTCACATACGTAAGTTGCTTTGAATCCACTCCTTGCCGACTTAATGGTAACATTTCCTGCGATGATGAAACGGATGCAACTATGGCCAACGGATGTTGAAGAGCTAAGGCGTCTTTTCCAGGTGTAATAAATATCAAGAGTTGGACCAACATAATTCATTTTTTCCTGTCTACCATCGATCTACTCCGAGCTATCCTTTCCGATCATAACACAAGCCTCTTCACTGATGCAGGTGTGTGCTTGGCTGCAGGTCGTCCTTGGATACGAGGCATAAAAACTTCTGAGGCCTTGTGGAACTTGTGGCATTGTGGGTCCGGTCCACCTGTGTCGTTCCCAAATATAAATTGTAGCATTGCAGGAAGGTAGCCCATATAAATGGTAACATAGCCAGTTGGTAACCCAACGTTTAAAGAGTAACACACGGAGATGGTAGCCCAGCAAGAACAGCAAGAAGGTAATCCTACACAACTTGAAAAACGTACCACGCCTCTATAAACGTTGTAGCAAAGAACATCACTATCTCTAACCATGCAGATTGGGGACCAACGAATCTGGATAAGCCAAGAAGCCATCAGCAACAAGCTTCCTAATATAAAGGAATACCCATCCTACTAGAATCCGAAAATTATAAGCACTGGTGTGCTATTTTTACTTGCCTTGCGGAGGAAAAGAAATGGCTTCCTACAGTCCTACAGCAAGATTGCCCAGACGCAAATATTGCTCCTCCTTTAAGACATCGCTGCATGGAACCAGATGAACTCAGAATGCAAATTAATGCTGATGCGAACAATGTCACCACAGCTAGCCATTGCATTTTATAATGTACAAAGAGCACGTATCGTTTGGGAACGTGTCACAGCAGATTTTGCACGAATAGATCAATTTAATCAAATGTATAAACTGCAAGATCTAATGGCCATAACGATGAAACCACTGAAGATATCAGCTCTTATATAAGACGTGCAAGAGCAGTAATGGAAGAATTAGTCGCAATCGGTTATCAACTAACTGAACAACAGGCTGCCGTATGGATTATAAGAGAGGTGAAGCATCCAAGCCTACTAGTAGCTCATGAAACTCTTCTCAGGTCAGGCAGAAATTTGGACCTAACCCAAGTACAGGCAGAATTGGAGGACAGCTTAAACTATGGCCTCATGGGGACCAGTACTAAAGCCGCATTAGAGCCCAAACCAGCATACAATATTCAGGTGCCACCACGCTATCACCAAAGGCAATATGACCGTGATGAACTGTTTGAAGCTTCCCCTCCTTACCAGCATTCCAAGGTGTATAATAATTCCAACCATATGCCTAAACAATGTTGCCACTACGTTCCGCCAAGGCCCAGTTAAACGAAAACACCCCCAAAGCCAAAGATGCAACCACGACGATCTGGAAAGGCTTGTATCTATTGCCACTCTCCATCTCATAATTTTCGGAACTGTGACCGAGTTGACCTCGCTGACCATCCAGCTGGACCAAAGTGCCGTTCCTGTTACGGATTTGGACATTTGGGTAGCCAATGTCCAAGCGTACTGACCAGTGATACGAGGAACCGCCGAAGAACCTCACCGAAAAATTCCGAAAACCAAACTTCAAACCGTCCTCAAGTACAACAGCAGAAAAATCCCATGAATTTAGCCGCACAACAAATGGCCCGACAACAACCACTTCATCCTAACAACAATGAACATGTGCCTTTCTTGTGCCAAAACCATATGGCGTACGGTTGAAGCCTCAACGAGACCATGGACAAAGATTCAAACTTTGGAAATACAAGGAAGCCCTTATGTAACGTATAATATAAATGTATTTAGTTATAAGGATTAGGCATCTTCCAAAATAGTAGAAACCTTTGCCCATGATAGTGGTGCAAGTTTAAGTATTGTTACAAACTCTTATAAACAGATTGATAGTCAAAAATGCCCAAGAGTTCGTGTTGCATAGGCTGCAAATGGTATGACCGCAACCGGTGTTTTGATTGGAGATTTGAGAGTGAAAGGCTACGACAAATTTGGCCGCCCTCTCAAACACTGGGTTATACTTAAAAACGTGGTTGAAATACCATCTGCTGCCAAAAATTTGCTTTCTGCCTCACGATTGTTAAACATAGGTTTGAATAGCAATTTAAGAACTGGAGGTGTATACGTAAATCGTAAAAATAGGCCTAGAAATCTGGTAATGTTTGGTGAAAGGGATAACCACCAATTTAACATTAAGTTAGACTTCGATCAGTCTTATGACTTAGAAGGACAAAGTGTTGGAAGGGAACTGTCTTACGCTTATTCTTGTGGCTTGTCTCACATGCCAAGCTTATTACCTAACTCTCCCCCTATTGAGAACGTTAATTTAGTATCTGAAAGACCTAAGAGTTGGCTTTCCTGTTCTCCAAGTCCTAAAAGACAACTATTTCCACCGTTAACACGTTTCCGTGGTTATGTCCCTATATCTCGTTTTCGGACCTTCAACAAACCTAAGCCTGGGGTGTTTAGTAGGCCTTTTCCCTTAAGAGAAATATGGGCCTCCTGTGATGTTGTGAACCTACATACCTCTTTGCCTACTACCTATAACCAGGCCATTAAGGATCCTGATGCTAAGCTTTGGAAGCTTGCTATGCAAGCAGAAATACAAGTTTTGGAAGATATGCATGTTTGGGACATAATAGATAGGCCGCCAGATGCGGATAAGATACTACATTGTAAATGGGTCTTTGCACGCAAATTTAATAAAGATGGCAGCTTACAGAAACTGAAAGCTCGCCTTGTAGCATGCGGTGGCTCGGCCAGGCCGGGTTACGACTTTGGTGAAATATCCTCGCCAGTCATAAAAACTGCTTCCTTTCGAATGTTGCTTGCTTTATCTGCCCATCGCAAATATTCTATAAGGACCGCAGATATCCGTTCTGCCTATCTTTTTGGTGAAACTGATAGGCGAATTTATTTACATTTGCTACCAGGCTTCTATAAGGATGCTAGAGCCTCCAAACAAGTCTGTAAACTTAACAAATCTCTCTACGGGCTCAGACAAAGCGGGAGATTATGGCATTTAAAACTCCACTCCGTCATAGTCGGGTGTGGTTTTACACAGAGCGAATGGGAACCCTTCGTATTTTTTAGACTAGCTGGATGCGAGATAGTCTTAATCGGGGCCCATGTTGACGATTTGTGCTTCTGTGGGACCGATGACCTTACAGATCGAGCCCTCGCCGAGATTGGTAAGTCACTTACCATACTTGAAACCATGAACTGCCTTTACCGGGGTCTCCTATTAGAAACTGATGCGGACGGCATCTGTGTTTCCCAATCGGCTTATATTCGTAAAATAATAGAGACCTTCCATATGACAGGAAGTAAGTGGGCGACTACACCCTGCCTGGTCACCCAAAACCTTGATCATTGTCAGGGGTCTAAACCTGCAGACCATAAATTGTATCAATCCCTTATTGGTTCTCTTTTGTTTTTGGTCGCCCATACACACCCTGATATAACCTATGCTGTTATCACCCTTTCCCGATTTAACAGCAATCCTACACAACTACATTGGGTTGCTTCTAAACGTATTGTTCGCTATTTAAGCGAGACTGTACACTATAGGTTGCGTTTCCCCTGGGGTAACCACGAACACCCGATTGGATTATCTGACGCTACTTGGAGCGTAACTGCAGATTCCCGGGGATTCTCTGGTTATGTCGTTAAGGTAGCCGGGTGTCTGGTGGTCTGGAGGACGACCAAACAAAAAATGGTGGCACTCAGCAGTGCTGAAGCTGAAATCATGGCCCTCACTGAGTGTGCAAAAGATTTGCAGTGGATTCACGGGTTATTGCATGACCTTTCTGTAATTCCCCGAAGCAAACACCTTATAAACTTTATTCTGACAGCCAATCCACCATTGCCTTGATAAACAGCCTATCCTTCAGCACTCGCACCAATCACTATGCACGAAAAGTATGGTTTATGCGATCCTAGATTGACCAGAAAATCCTCCAGTTAGCCTTTATCCCCGGCACCAGACTTATGGCTGACCTTCTTACTCGGCCAGTCCCAACAGACAGATTAAACAGTTTTTTATATCAGTTCAATCTCTCAACTTCCAGAGTTCAACCCAGTGTAAATAATATAACTTAAAAACTGCATTTTCGTATCCAGTTTGGTACATTGGCTGCGTACTGACCTTAAAATTATTTATACTTTTAACTCAAAATGCATGCTCATTAAGCACTAACTTTCTGCAATTTGTATTTTGCACTCTTTGTAAACAATAATTTTACGTATGTAACAAGCCTACAATTACATCTTAAATTTATGGTAGTTTATTTTACGTTTATAAACCTTTAATGTGTTAAGAGTTCGCAACCCCATGGAACCTACTCGAGGAACGGGGGGCTTTGTGGGACGTACATACAACATTATCACATACTTATTTATACGCATTGTGTATGTAGATGCTTTTCCCCTTTATACCACCCACTTTAAGGCTTCCTCTTGGCTTCCATGGTGTTCGAGATCGATCCCCGTTTACATAAGGCATCGATTGTAACAATTACTTTCTTTTATTGTTTATTCCAGACGTAGCTATATGACAATACTTTAAGTCCTCGGCCGGGGCACAACAGTGCCTATTGTTGTAGCTCGTCTCTCCTTATTGTAAACTATACTTGTCGTCTCGCACTCTTTCTGTGTAGCCTTAACACATTGTCTTTTGACTCTTCACAACCAATTGTAGCGCTAATTGTAACACCGCCTTAAATCTCTTTAACAGTCCTCGCCATCCCTGTATCTTTCCGCTCCTTTTTATAACAACTGATCACCGTTTCTTCTCAAGATGTTGTCTTCAATTACAACTTCAAAAGGCCGCCATCTTGTAGGCCTAAAAGAGACTTGAGATTTCTGATGTTCCTCTGAAACCCTATACACTTCAACGTCAGTAGCCAAGTCCAACGGGACTACTACTTAAAGGGCATATGCAATCGTAACAAGTATCTTTCGTTATTTCTGTCGTCTCTACTTGTATGCAGAACTCACATACGTAAGTTGCTTTGAATCCATTCCTTGCCGACTTAATGGTAACATTTCCTGCAATGATGAAAGGTATGCAAGTATGGCGAACGGATGGTTAACAGCTAAGGCGTCTTTTCCAAGCTTAATAAATATCAAGAGTTGGACTAACATAATTCACTTTTTCCTGTCTACCATCGATCTACTCCGGGATATCCTTTCCTATCATAACACGAGCATCTTCACTGATGCAGGTGTGTGCTTGGCTGCAGGTCGTCTTAGGGTACGAGGCATAAAAACTTCTAAGGCCGTGTGGAACTTACCACGCTCTGCCCCGTAACGTCCCTCACTTGGCGGCCAATGGTCCGGTCCACCTATGTCGTTCCCACAAATACTGCGGTGCTGGAATCAACCTGGAAAAAAGATTGGCTCGAGATCCTGGAATTAATCAACTAGATGAAAAGTGCAAAGAACACAATATAGCTTACTCCGAAAGCTCGGATTTAACAGATAGGCACGTCGCCGATGAAGTTCTCGCTTCCAAAGCTCAAAGAGTGAGAGATGATCTTTCTCTTACATGGCGGGAGAAATTAGCCGCTTCTATCGTAAAGAAGATCATGAAAACGAAACTTTCGGAATGGGAAATAAAAAAAAAATGTAAACTCGTAAAAGAACTTCACAAACCAACCCGAAAAAATTTTCCGTCACGGAAAGTGATTGTACTGGGCCTGAACGATCTATGGCAGGCTGACTTAGTGGAAATGATACCTTACTAATACACTTAAACTTAAACTATTAACTTGCATTAACGTCATATCCAGGTTTGCTTGGGCTATTCCCCTAAATATAAATCCGGTATAGACGTTACCGAAGCTTGCAAGAAAATACTCGTAGGAGCGACACCCCCCAAAAATTTAAAGGTTGATTTAGGATCTACAATAAAGACTTCAAAGTACTCCTTAAGCGTCACAACATCAACATGTAATCCATGCACTCGGAGATAAAGGTGAGCATGGTAGATCGATTCAACAGAACCCTTAAAACTCGGATGAGGAAAAGATTCACAGGGCGGGGAAATTATAATTGGGTAGATATTATTGACGATTTAGTTTCCCAGTACAACGATACCGTCCATGCTACTACGAAGTTGAAACTGAGGGAAGTAACCAGGCGGCATGAACGGTTGCTGAGATGAGCAAAACCTAAAGGACCATCTAAAAAACCAATGTTTATCGTAGGAGATAAAGCCTGAATTTCTAAAGTCAAAAAAAAATTTTGATAAAGGTTATCTCCAAAATTTCACCAATGAATCTTCACGATTCGCAAAGTTCAAAAAACTGAACGGTAACTTAAAGACGGAAAAATGGTCCAAGTGGAAGGGATACTTTTCGAAATTTAGCAGTTGGACCGATAACATTAGCAACCTTTGACTTCCTGCCGTAATATAGGTCTAAATAAATGTGATGTCCATACAACCCTTTATGGGTCCTAAAGAATGGGGGAAAAAATGCCGTACCTGTTCGGTACGGCTTTTTTTCCCGCATTTGTTTAGACCCATTATCAATTTTTTTACATCAATTTTCTTCTTCTTTTACCAGCAGCCATTTTCGCCAGCCTAGCTTTTCTCTGCTCGACAGTTTCTGTCGCACGTTTCTAAAGCAAAAGCGCAGCCATTTTCTCCAACCTAGCATTTCTGTGTTCCGTAGTTTCTGTTGCACATTTCTTACGTTTAGCAGCGGCTCTTTTCCTCTTATTAGCCGCCATTTTTTCTTCTTCGCTTCGTCTCGGGATTTCATAGATTGATTCCTCCTCATCTTTCACCAGCGAAGCACGCTGTTCAGCTTCTTCATTTTTCATCGGATCGATAACGTCGTCTACAACATCGTGCGGTATGCCGGCTCTGTAGTGACCGTGCGCTAACGTATGTATTCCATCGTCCAACACGAATCTCTTATCGTCGTAGGGCGATACGGATGATTTTGAAATTTCAACCGTGGCGAGCTGATGATCATTTCTTTGAATGCTCCTCCATGTGGCTTTCGACAATGTTTTCGAAAATAGCACTTTTTTGTAGTCTTCGTGGCAGAGACTTTTTTGGATAAACGCTTTACTAATCACTTTAGCCTCTCTAATGCTATCTTCCCCGACTAAAAACGAGTACATTTTTGCTTTCGAACCTACAAATTTTTTCACATGGATGCCTGCCGTCTCATCTTTCATTTTCCCCAGGACTTGTTTTTTTTTAACGCTGTATTGAGGGTGCGACGGATCATAATTGCCGGTGTCGAATCTATCTAGCTCACTTTCCATATCCAGGTAAAAATCGCCAGTCTCTACCTCATAGAACAGACTGTCAGTGTCTGTGAAAAGTAAACACGCACAGTCTCCGTATTTTGGAAGCATGAACTCGTAGTGAAATTCTTACATCGTAAGTTTGGAAAGTTCGAGGATGCAGAAACCGGAGTAAGTCGGTAAGTCACACTTGACACTACAAAGCTTCAAGTTTACATGTACGAGATTTTCATTGAGGATTTTGAAGGAATCCGCGTGTGGTACAGTGCTGTACTTGATTAATTTTTTCGGATCGCTGGTCAAATAAACGGATAAAGGCTCGGATTTGTTTTCCATCGTTTTTCTCAATACTAAATTATTTTTCAATTTGAAAAAGTCTTTTTCGATCGTCGTCATAGCTAGTTGACGCTTCTCGGTGTTAAAGTGTATGTAGGATTTTTGCCATTGCTTCTGACGAAATTTTAGAATACTGCGGATGCCTTTCAAAATTAAACCGTGCTTCAAGTAGAATTGTAAATTCCTGTAATGAACTACATAGTTTTTCTTCGGGAACAGGTTTGTCATCAGTTTGGAAGTAGAAATGATCTTCTTGTTTCCTGCCGTTTCTTTCATAAAGGGAAACACGACTTTTGGCAATATTTTAAACTTTTCCGGCGCTAAAGGATAATCGTTGTGATCGTCGTGTAGCTAGGGTGGATAGTCCAAGTCAACTTGCAATATATAGCCGTATTCCGAATCTTTTTAGACCAATGCCAAGCGAAATTCAAGAATTTCTTTCCTCGTCAGCCAGCTAAATCGATCGTAGGGAGGGAATTCCGTCATGGCTAGCCCGTATAAGTTGTTGACATCTAAATCGACTAGATACAGACTAGGTAAATTGTCGTCGTAAGTATCTGGTAGATATTTGTTATTGGCCATCGAGCGCCTTTTCGATGCAAAAGTTGTTCCACCTCTGATACCGGAAGTTATAAAGTTATGCTTTCCTACATGCGTAAACAGTTCTCATCTTTGGTTTTTTTCAACGCTAGGAGATTGCCGGCTAGAAGATACACATTGATCATCTGATATACGAGATGATAATTTTTAAAAACCTTCTCCTTCAGCAACTTCCAAACTGACGTTGCGTGATCGTACTCTTTGTCGGTGATGCCTTCACCTCGTAGAGAGGAGAAGAACACCGCTTTAGGAGGTAATTCCTGGTCTTCAAACACATCCATAGACCGCACGTACTCGTATGGGGGGGGGATGAGGCTTAATGGCGCGTCGACAGCTTGGTCATTAGCGCCAACCTCAGTCACAGTGCAGTGGTCCGGGTTGCCACTGCACCACACATTACAGAGATATTATTCAAACCCCTAATCGAAATCTTGTCATACAGCTGTACCTCCTGCAAAAATTGAAAAACACCGGACAGGAGGACAGACTTATCGCCCAATTGGCGCACAATGTCATGCGGAAGATGGAAACGACGACGAAAACCATCAAGATGGCAACAATCAATAAGGAAGTGCCGGACCGTAAGCGGCCGCCGACACCAATAACATTCAGGAGGGTCAACCCCCCGCAAAAGGAAACAGTGCGTAAGTCGAGTGTGACCAATGCGCAAACGGGCCAACACCACCTCCTCGCGGCGACTGCGGCGACACGCCGAGTGCCATTCCTCAACAGTGCCTTTAATAGCTCGTAATTTATTGCCGTCCTGTCCATCCCACGAGACTTGCCAAAAAGCGTGTAACCGCAGACGCAGAGTTGCAAAAGCGTCCGAGGGAACAAGGCTGAGATCCCTTCCGAGAGGGCCAGAAAAGGCCCCTTTTGCTGCAGAATCCGCTTGCTCATTTCCACCTATCCCAACATGGCCCGGGATCCAGCAGAAAAGCACGGTTTTCCGCTGGCCAGGCAAGCGGGAAAGCAAAGGTTGGACACGTTGTGTCAAGGGGTTCCGAGGATTGTAATTCGCCAAGGACTCCAGGGCACTCATGGAATCGCTAAAGATAATGAAATGCGTGCCCTGAAGGCCAAGGATCCATTCCACCGCCAAACCGAGAGCCAAAAGCTCTGCAGAAAACACAGAATAGCCTGATGGAAGGCGGTGGGCAACCGTCACTCCCTTACAAACACAAGCACAAGCCATGCCAGCGTCTGACTTCGACCCATCAGTAAACAGCCGCTGATAACCGGCGTACTGAGAACACAGCCGCCGGAAGTCCTGTAAGTACCTTGCTGGTAGAGTGGAACCCTTCGGGAGGGACGCCAGAGCGAAAATGAAAATGCCACTTGGGACAAGCCAAGGGGCCACTGGCATCCCCCCAAGCCTCAAGACGGTGGGCATTTCAAAGGCTATCTCCTGACAGGACTGCTGGAGCCTATCGCGGAAATCACCCTTACCCACCCTGCGTCTACCGACTCGCAAGTCCGGCCCAAAAACCATGGACCAAGCAGGACTGGATTCCACAGCACGTAAACGCACAGCATACTGAATGGCCAGCTTCCGCCGACGAATGGACAAAGGTGGCTCCGAGGCCTCAGCATAGAGGCTGACCACTGCAGAAGTTCGAAATGCTCCAGTCGCCACACGCAGGCCACTGTGATGCACAGTGTCCAACACCTGGAGAGTCGAGTCACTAGCCGAACCATACACCATGCACGCATAATCAAGTTTGCTGCGGACAAGGGCTCTGTAGAGGCGCAACATGGCAGTGCGATCGGCACCCCATGAAGTGCCCGACAGAACCCGCAAGATGTTAAGTGCCCGCAAAGACTTGTCTTTAAGTTGGCGCAAGTGTGGAAGCCAAGATAACCTGGAATCGAACACCAGACCCAGGAAACGTGCCTGTGGGACAACAGGAATCTGCGCCTGCCCCAAGTACAGGCAAGGATCTGGGTGCAGTGTTCGTTGGCGGCAAAAGTGAATGCACACAGTCTTGTCTGGAGAAAACCGGAAACCATTACTGACCGCCCAGGTCTGGACTTTGTTAATCGCCAGCTGTAGCTGCCGCTCGCAGGTCTGCATGCGAGCTGCCCGAAAGCGCAGGCCGAAGTCATCGACAAACAATGACTGGGGAACAGCAGCTTGCTGAGCAATGGGGTTGATCCCAATAGCAAACAAGATGACATTAAGAACACCTCCTTGAGGCACACCATTCTCCAAGACAAACGGGCGGGAAAGAGTCGCCCCGACACGAACACGAAAAAAACGGCCTGAGAGGTAGGCGGAAAGCAACAGTGGCATCTGCCCCCTCAAGCCACAGTTATAGAGATTACAGAGAATCCCATAACGCCAGTTCGTATCAAAAGCCTTCTCCAAGTCAAAGAAAACCTGAACCAGATGTTGACGCAGGCGAAAAGCCTCCCTCACATCCGATTCAAGGGCAACCAGATGATCGATGGTTGACCGAAAATGTCGAAAGCCACACTGGGACGAGATAAGAATCCGCGTGATTCCAGCACCCAGACCAACCTCTCACTGACCATCCGTTCCATAAGTTTACAGACACAGCTAGTCAGAGCGATTGGGCGATAACTGGAAGGAGCAGTAGGGTCTTTGCCCGGTTTCACAATCGGGATGACCACTGCTGTCCTCCACGCTGCCGGAACAGAGCCCTCTGCCCACACACGGTTGAACATCTCCAGCAAGAACTGCTGGGAGGCAAGAGGCAGATGTTTCATCAGTTGATGGTGAACATCACCAGGCCCTGGGGAGGAGTCACGCAACTTGGACAAAGCTGAAACAAATTCCTGCCTGGTGAACGGTAAATTGTACTCCTCTAGCCCGTCGGAGCGAAAGTCTAGAGAGTGAGCCTCTTCTCTATGCTTTATTCTGAGGAAACCAGGATCATAATGGTTATCACTCGAGACCCGCGCAAACGCAGACGCAAGACAGTCGGCGATATCCGGCACAGACGAGATCACGGAATTCGCTACTTTCAGCTGTGAAACCGGGGAAGACACTTTCCTTCCCGAGATCTGGCGCACCTTCCGCCACACCTGCTGAGAAGGCGTGGAGCGCGTGATCGACGAAACATAAGATGTCCACGAAGCACGTCTAGCCTCACGGATGACATACCTGGCACGGGCACGACAGCGCTTAAAGGCTACAAAGTTGTTAGTAGTTGGGATGACCGTAAATGCACGCAACGCTCGCCGGCGGGCCCGAATAGCCCGCCCGCAAGCAGGCGTCCACCACGGAACAGGAACCGGCTGTGTGGACGAACGCGGGATAGTAGCATGAGCAGCAGCAAGGACCACGTCAGCGAAATGAGTGGAAAGTTCATCCACATCAGAAAAGTCCTCAACCGCACGCTGAAATACAGCAGCCTCAGCAAAGGCTGACCATTCAGCACGTTTAAGCGCCCACTGGGCTGGCCTGAAAGCCACCGAACCCCCTTGTGTCGTGGACAACACAACGGGGAGGTGATCACTTCCATGCAGATCGGCAGTGACAGCCCAAGTGAAGTGAACTGGGACGGCAAGGGAGCAAAAGGCTAAGTCCACCGCTGACCAATTGTCCGTGGCCAGGTTACAGTG